>SKCR01007791.1:0-234240 GCA_019454045.1 Zanthoxylum bungeanum
GGCATTGTGCCTATTAGTACTATATAAATCTTCAAGGAAGACGTACATGGATGGCAACATACCAACGTACTAAGCTAGGCTTGTAGCGGAAAGGTATCGTTATCAACATTATGTTGATTACGATTCAACCTTTTACCTGTTGCCACGGTAAATCCATTTGGATAATGCTTGCTAAAGCTGCATCTTTCATTTATGAAAAATGTCAGCTTAACGGGAAAATCGCTTTCCTGAAAAGGAAACCTTTTGGAGGATGTTTAAAACATCCTTTCGGTTTTTTCGTACTAAAACTAGCAAACAAGGTTTACAGGTTATTCGATCCATGTTTGGATTGAAGCAAGCATTAGGTTCTTGGAATTATCATTTTGATGTAATCATAATGGTATATGATTTAATTCAAAACGAAATGATTCTTGTGTATATAAGAGGGTTAGTGGGAGCGCACTGACAATAAATGTCCTATAAAATAATGATAATATGTCATTTCTTGGAAATGATATTCCCAAAAAACAATCAGTGAAAGCTTGGCTTTCGAGAAAATTCTCCATAGAATTCTTGGGAGAAACAACCTTTATTCAAGGAATAAAGATCTTCTAGGAAAGATTTAAAGTTGTTAAAACTCTCCGAGAACTCGTACATTGAAAAATGTACGCGACCTGGTGTCTCATACGCTTTGAGCATATGGATTCACAAACAGGCCAATCCAAGTGATAGTCACTGGATTGATGTTAAGAACATCCGTTAGTTTCTTAGAGAACTAAGGATGCTGTCTTAAACTATGGAGATGGAGAACTTGAAGTGACTGTGATCACTACTGCAAGTTTCCTAACCGATAAAGATGACTATAAGTCGCAAAATGGTACTATACAGTTTGAATAACGGAACAGTGAGCTGGAAATCTTCCAATCAAGATACTGTTACCGAATAAACAACAAATGCGGGTTATTGCTGCAGCTGAGGCGGCAATAGAAGCCATTTGGGTCGATAATAAATCTAATTAGATTAGATATAATTATGTTAGCAGCTGAGCTAGGCGTCAGCACAAGCTAAAGAATTAATGGTCTCATCAACGATCCAGATACATACTTCGATATTCATCTGATTCGTTCGGATCATACATTGTGGTGATGTGATGATCGAATAAATCACATCAGATGATAATCATGCAAATCCGCTGACGAAGGCCTTTCCTCAGCAATTTGAGCCAATCGTACATAGTTCGGGTGTAAGACACTCGAGTGACTGGCTATAGGCCAATTGGGAGATTGTTGGACAATTATGACCCATAGCGTCACTATTTGTACAGATCATGGTGTTGTTGTACAAATTAACTATGTGACAAATGAGATTGCACTCTTATCATTTGTGATTAGATCACCTAGATGTATAAATGATAGGAGGTCCATGTGATTTGTTCCTGGATTGAGAATGATATGAGACAATATCAGTCCACGAAGGATAAATCATTAAATATCCCTAGTCAGAGTATTATCGAGATTGGACATCGATGAATACGTAAAAGACTAGTATTACACTTGTGCGCGTTGTGAGGGCACAACGGCATAGTTCTCATATATTTGGGTATAGGATACTCATGCAAGTGTAATAGGAGGTTGTATATTACTGATGGTACGGGAAATAGCTTTGCTTTGGATAGACCCCATCGGAGTTCCATTGGTAGTATGACTATGTGTCTATGGAAATCCGAAATCAGGGTAGGTGTATTTGGTCTTAACCTGAGACTTGCACCGCTAATACTTGCGACAATCAATATACTTTGGTATTGGTCGTCCAGGGCTTTAACCGGTTTCTATGTACGACTTTTCTGGGTATATCGAGAATCGTAGTGTGTTGGGTGTGATGTCAAGACGGAAATGTCACTCCAGTCATATGGAGTTGATGATCGCGTATGGATACAGAACTGGTTCTCTAAAGGGTTGCAACCATCGGGATAATATGACTTGGTCATGATTATCCGATAATAAAGAGACTAGTTACTCGTCATCCGATATATGCTTCGTACGGGACAGACACTGTACCAGCCCCAGGCCTTGCATGTGATCATCCGATACTGGATCGAAATATGCAATACTACGTATACTACGCCTGATATAGATCCTTTATTCCTGTAAGGATATTTCTGGAGAATTGGGTATGCATGGCGCTTTGCTAGAAGCCAACCTTGTCTTGTAAATCGGTATAAACGTAGTGCTAGGTACTTACATGTTCGGATAGTCCGACGATTAAATTTACTGCCAACATATCCGGGGATCTCATGGGTCGCTTCCCAAAGATTCATCGATGACGTATGACTCGCACTTTTAATTAATCTGGGATTAATTAGATGAGAGAGAAAATTAATCTGGGATTAATTACGGAGATATTTTATCTGGGATAAAATATCATTTAAAGAGAGATAACGATTAATTTGGAATTAATCGGTAAATTAATATATTTGATATATTAAACGAAATTGGATTTCAACGTGGAATTAAAATTAGATTTTAATTCGAGCGAACGAGTTAATTTAGAATTAATTTGTTAGCGACGTGAATAGTGATTTCGCTAGGTATAATCATTTAATTGTGTCGCAACGGAAAATTCGTTAATTTGGAATTAGCGAACCCGAGCCCGGATTATTTGCGAGCTCATTCGCATTTCGAATTCGAGTGCGGCACGCAATTCAAATCAAGCGTCAAACCATTAGTCGCATCAAACGTCAAATCACTTGTCACTTTGAGTGATGTGACTTGACAACTTGATTGATAGATGTGACTTCATGGGAGTTGTTGAAAAGCTTTTGAAAGCTTGGGTGACATATATTATTATTATATGTTTTGGTATATGTTGAATTGATTTTTGAAATCAATTAACTTTAACACATTTTCAACACTCCCTCATCTCTTCTCTCTTCATCATTTACGCCCAAGGGGCTAAAAACATTCTGGTTTTCTGGTTTGCAAAACCGTGAATGAGTGAAGCAAGTGTGTTGGTTTTTGTGGCAAAAATCAAGAGAGCTAGCACTCCGAGAGACATGCGAAGGTGATAGGGAAGTCCACCCATGAGCCGGGAATCGTTAGATGAAGTTTGGAGCTTTGACGATGACCAACAATGGCCGAAAATGGGGACTGCAGAAACAGCCACTGTCGAGCAGTCCATGGAGCAGAAAAGAAATTTATATTGCCTCCCGCATCGCTCAACTGATCGATTTGAGTATTCTGCAACTCCCTCGTTGTATTCGCACTTGTTTCATGCTTGTTTATTGATCATTGGGCCCTTAGCAAACTCCAACATGTTCCACCTCAGGAGCCTGGCACAGGCCCTCCCCGATTGTAAATTTCAGCACTTACCGCGAGAAGAAAATCAAATGGCCGACGCGTTAGCTATACTAGCCACGACTTGGGAAAATCCAGAGAAGTTGGTGATGAGACTTCTAGTGTTGACCACAGCAGGTAGACCTGTCTATGAGATAGAAAAGGTCTTGGAAGTAGAGATCGACGATGGGAAACCGTGGTACTATTATATTCAGCGATACTTAGAACGCGGGGAACTTCCGGAAGAAGCAAACAGAAGGGACAGGATATCCATTCAGAAGTTGGCTTCTCAATATGTGAGTTTGAAGGGATAACTATACAAGAGGCAAGCGAACGGCATTCAGCTGAAGTGTTTAAGAAAAGAAGAGGCTCAGAAGGAAATGGAAGAAGTACATGCCAGAGTATGTGGACCGCACATGAATAGGTTGAATTTATCTCGCAAGATAGTGAGACAAGGCATTTACTGGTCGACCATGGAAGCTGACTGCGCGAAGTTAGTAAAGCATTGTACAATTGCCAAGCACACGGTAACTTGAATCATCTGCCGCACACAGAGTTGCATGGGCTGTCAGAGCCGTGGCCTTTCTCAGCATGGGGAATTGATATGATCGGAGAAATTCGACCGCACGTATCAAATGGACATCGTTTTATAGTAGTGGCAGTAGATTACTTTTCAAAATGGGTGGAAGCCGAGTCATTTCGCAACGTCACAGCAAAGCAGATGGCAAAGTTCATAGCTCGGAACATCATTTGTCGATATGGGATGCCGCATCACGTAGTAACGGACAATGGATTCTAGTTTCAAGGAGAAACAAAGGCAATGCTACAGAAGTACGAGATAAGACATCACAAGTCGTCACCTTACAGACCGCAAGAAAATGGGGCAGTCGAGGCAACCAATAAGACAATAAAGAGGATGTTGGCTAAAATGATAGAGAACTATAAAAAATTGGGCTGATAAGCTACCATACGCCCTGTGGGGGTACAGAACATCTGTGAGAACAGCAACAGGAGCCACGCCTTACTCTCTGGTCTATGGCATGGAAGTAGTATTGCCAGTAGAAGTTGAGATACAGTCCATGCTGGTATTAGTAGAAGCAGAGTTACTTGAACAAGAATGGGCCTCACAGAAATTTGAACAGTTAGCATTACTGGATGAAAAAAGAATGAAGTCTTTATGTCATATGCAGTTATACCAGAAGAGGTTGGCTCGAACATTCAACTAGAAGGTGCAGCCTACTAAGATCAGAAAGGGTGATATGGTGGTTAAACATTCGAAACCGTCGACGACAGACCCGAAAGGGAAGTTCAGACCTAACATGGAAGGACCCTACATAGTCCAGAAAGTAATGGGAAATGGGGCAGTGAGACTATTAGATTTAGAAGGGAACAAGTTCACCGAGCCGATCAACGTAGACAGATTGAAGCAGTATTTTGCCTGAGGAAGAGAAGACCAAACGATCACCAGGAAGACTGGCGGAAGACCTAACCCAAAGGAATAGGAAATTCATTCATGCATGCATGCATACACGTAACGTACTTGCATTCGTTTTTGTGCTTTGTTTTGTTTTGTATTCACAGGTTTCAAAGAAGAAAAGAAGAAAGCCGCAAATGCAAGCCAACCATAAGTAGCAACATATGAGTATCAGTTTCGGGGATGAGTCCCAGGGTTGAGGCCCGCATCAGTATCAGTTTCGGGGATGAGTCCCAGGGTTGAGGCCCGCATCAGTATCAGTTTCGGGGATGAGTCCCAGGGTTGAGGTCCGCATCAGTGTCAGTTTCGGGGATGAGTCCCAGGGTTGAGGCCCACATCAGTATCAGTTTTTGGGAATGGATCCCAGGGGGGCGAAGCCCACATTATCAGCAGTTGAATGGAAGAATTCCAGTCGAGTAAAAAAAATAAAAAAAAAATAAGAGGAGAGAGAGAAGTCTTTGATGGTTAGGCATATGTCCGGTGATGACATTGTTTGCTGTAGGGAGAAACCTTAGAAACGATAAGTATGAGATGTGCTCTCATCTAATATTCTGAGTGGTTGATCTCGGCTAGACTCGCGAGCACTTGATTACCGAATCTTAGCAGTAGAAGCCTGAGTAATCAGCGAGATGACTAGTTGAAGAGATGGCGGATCAGTGAATGACCGTTTGCTTAGATGTCCATCATGGTTTACTTGTGTTACGATATATGATATGGTTGGAAATGAAGAAAAATCTCTGAAGAGGAAAAATAAACCACCTATAACCGATAAGCGTGAAGCTGTTGGTTACTATAATTAGTCCCAAGGAAAGATTAAGCTTATGAAATACAACAAAATGATATATATAATAAACATGAAGCATGGCGGAATCATACTTACAAAGCTTTTGTGATGAAAAGTGAACAAAGGTTGAAGCTCCAAGATCCTTGAAGTTTCGGCCAAGAGGATAAAAGAGTTGAAAGCTCCAAGCTTTGTGTATTCCAAGCTCCAAGGTGGTTTCCCTACACCTCCTTTGATTCCTTGCTTGTGCTAGCAAAAATGGAGAATGAGAAAACAATTTTTCTGCCTTTGTATGCAGCTCACGGCGTGAGCAAGAGAGGAAGAGAGGAGAGTGTTTCACTTTCAATTTTTGTTCCCTTGCATGCCAAAAAACGTGAATCACCAGGAAATGAAAAGTGAAGTGATATCTAATACCAAAAGAATTTTTAATGCAAAAAATCCTTCCAAAACCGTGCATGGCTTTCCCTCCAAAATGAATCCATCATTTGCTATCATTACCATACGTTGAGATAGAGACAATACATCATCCCTCAAAGGTGACTAGATACATTCACTATCTATTCGTATTAAGTAATGAGATATCGCGATGTGATTTGCGGAATCACTCGATTCAAAATACGAATGTGTCCGCAAGCACTTTCGGGCTCGGTTTCGTTAATTCCAAATTAACGAATTTCCGTCGCGACATGAATTAAATAATTACGCCTTGCGAAATTACTATTCAGTTCGCTAATGAATTAATTCTAAATTAATTCGTTTGCCCGAATTAAAAATCCGTTTTAATCCGCGTCGAAATCTAATTTCGTTTAATAATATATCGAATATATTATTTATCGATTAATTCCAGATTAATCGATCTCTGTCTCCTCCTAATAAGGCATTTTATCCAAGATAAAGTTTCTCCGTTATTAATCCAAGATAATAAAGTTCGAATCAAACATCATAGGTGAATCTTCAGGAAGCGCCCAAGAGATCTCCGGATATGTTGGCAGTAAATACGGTCGTTGGATAATCCAAACACGTACGTACCTCGTACTACGTTTTTACCGATTTACAAGACAATGTTGGCTTCTAGCAAAGCGCCATGCCTACCCAATTCTCCAGAAATATTCTTACTGGAATATTAGATCTATATCAAGCGTAGTTATACCGTAGTATTGCGTACATCGATCCAGTATCGGACGATCACATGTTAGGCCTGGGGTTGGAAATCTGTCTGCCCCGTACGAAACATATATCGGACATGAAGCAACTAGTCTCTTTAAATCGGGCAATACTGACCTAGTCATATTGTCCCGACGGTTGCAACCTTTTATAGAGCACTAGTTCTGTATCCTGCGTGATCATCAACTCCATATGTCTGAAGTGACACTTCCGTCTTGACATCACACCCAGTGCACTACGATTCCTGATAAACCCAGAAGAGGTGAACACAGAACCAGTTAAGGTCCCCCAACCACCAAAACCAAAGTTTACCTATTGTCGCAAGTACTAGCGATGCAAGTCTCAGGTTAAGGACCATATACACCTACCCTGATGCGGCCCTCCATAGACACGTAGACATACTACCAATGGGATTCCGCGGGGTCTATCCAGAGCGAAGCTGTTTTCCATACCATCGGTAAAAACACAACCTCCTATCGCACTGCATAAGTATCATATACTTAAATATATGAGAACTATGTCGTTGTGCCCTCACAACATGCACAAGTGCAATACTAGTCTATTCCGCATTATCGATGTCCGATCCCGATAATACTCCGACTAGGGATATTTAATGATTTAAAACCTTTATGTATTGATACTGTCTCATATCATCTCAATCGGAATTAATCATATGGACTTTCGCCATTTATATATCAAAGTAATAAATTACAAAACGGCAAAAGGCAATTTCATTATCACATAGTTAATTTTGTACAATAATACAATATCATTTACCAAAACAGTGACGCTATGGGTCATAATGTCTAACAGAAGCTACCCATGGGCGAGTATTAGGACCACCATGAGGAGAATTGCTACCTTAAAGGGTATGTGTGTGAAAAAAAATAAAAAGAGACAAAAGAAAAGAGAAGAAGAAAACCGTATCATGTTGAGTACGAGGAAGTAATCACAGAGTATGATCAAGACATCTAGGTTGGTTATACCCACTGATCCAATTCTCCGAGACAAAATCATCGAGTTGGCTTACTTAAGGATTAAGCTGCGAAATAACCTTGGCACACACACTGGGAGTCTAGTTCAGATCACTCATTCAGACGATCGGATTTGGGTGTATCAAGTACTTTGAAGGTTCTCTGGTTTCGACACGAAGCGTCCTTTGAGGATGAAAATATGTTTGGCTATCGGGATTATCTTGTGAGAGGCAGTATAGCATGTTGGCATGTAACATCATATCAGAATACTAATTACCTGGACTTAATGAAAGAAACATGAACAGAAAGGTGAACGAGACTGGGGGCGGACCAGTCTACCCTTTCTCATACGGCACGGTTCAGGAATGAACCAACACATATCATCAGTAGCAGTTTCGGGGATGAGTCCCAGGGTTGAGGCCCACATCAGTATCAGTTTTGGGGATGCGTCCCATAGTCGAGGCCCACATCAGTTTCAGTTTTGGGAATGCGTCCCAGGGTCGAGGCCTGCATCAATATAAATTTTGGGGATGTGTGCCAGGGTCGAGGCCCACATCAGTATCAGTTTTGGGGATGAGTCACAGGGTCGATGCCCACATCAGCAGTTTTGGGATAGTCCTAGGGTCGAGGCCCACATCAGTAGTTTTTGGGATGCGTCCCAGGGTCGAAGCCCACATCAGCAGTTTTGGGATGAGTACCAGGGTCGAGGGCCACATCAGTAGTTTTCGGGATGAGTCCCAAGGTCGAGGCCCACATCAGTATTTTTGGGATGCATCCCATTGTCGAGGCCCACACATCAGTTGCAGTTTCGGGATGCGTCCCAAGGTCGAGGCCCACTACATCATCAGATGTAGTTCCGGAATGCATCCCAGGATCAGCAGTTTTGGAATGAATACCAGGGTCGAGGCCCGCATCAGCAGTTTTCGGGATGGGTCCCAGGGTCAAGGCCCACATCAGCAGTTTTGGGATGCGTCCCAGTGTCGAGGCCCACACATCAGTTACAGTTTCGGGATGGTTCAGGGTCGAGGCCCACTACATCATCAGTTTTGGGATGCGTCCCAAGGTCGAGGCCCATACATCAGTTGTAGTTCCGAGATGCATATCAGGGTCGAGGCCCACTGCATCATATGTTGTAGTTCCGGATGCATCCCATGGTCGAGGCCCACTACATCATCAGTTTTGGGATGTGTCCCAAGGTCGAGGCCCACACATCAGTTGCAGTTCTAGGATGCGTCCCATGGTCGAGCCCTACTGCATCATCAGTTGTAGTTCTGGGATGCGTCCCAGGGTCGAGGCCCACACATCAGTTGCAGTTTCGGGATGCATCCCAAGGTCGAAGCCCACTGGATCATCAGCACATTTCAGGAATAAAGCCCACATTCGGTGGTTCGGTAACAAAGCCCAGGGGTCGAAGCACCTCGCCACCACATTAGTTCAGTTCGGTAGTGATTCCTAGAGATCGCAGCATCTTGCAAGGATGAACCTCGGGGTCAAAGCACCTCACCACAATATCAACTCAGTTCGAAGCAACAGGCAAGCCAAGTGGCAGCTGGCGAGCCAGGTAAGTGAAAATGCATTACATAACTTTGATAGGATTGTCATTGTCACACACTGCACAAGTCCCATCAAAGTGGGGGCGATTGTAGGCACTGTATTTTTACATATAAGTCCCGATGATGAGCCTCGTACGGAGGCACTACTCTTTAAGTTGTGGAAGTCGGGGGAAACGGACATCGGAATGGAAAAGTCGGAAATCAATACCCTATTGGATTTAATTCGTTTGCTTAGCTTCTGGTTTGCTTGTTATTCCCCTGTTTTAAAACTTATCCTTGGCCCCAAAACCCCCGCAAGCCATACACCAAGCCCATACACCACCAAACCACACACCAAGCCCACCAAAAGGACCAACCACACGCCCAAACCCCCTAATTCACACCCAAAGCCTTCCAAAATAACACATCCACACATTAAACACATGTTGAAATCAAACCAAATCACCTTCCCAAATTAAAAGATTCAAATTAAATCTCATCAATCACCTTCCTAATTAAAGTAAATCACATTCCTAAACTAAATAAAATTAAATCAAATTAAATCAAATTACCTTCCTAAATTGAAGAGATCCTTTCCTTATGATACACAAACTAAATATCCTCCATAATTACACAATATTCCTTCCCTATTTGCATAAGGACACCCCAACCCTTGCCTATAAAAAGAAGCATAAACCCAACCTTAGAGACCCTAGCACTCACGCCTAAAGTAAAGAAAACACCCCCTTGTTGTCGTGAATAAGCCTCCCAAAACCCTCCTCCATTACCGCAACAAACAACCTCCACACAACCCTTACACATTCACGTAAAACACAACTAGAAAGTCCCCCCACATTCACGCATAAACTACCCAGGAAATCCCCTCACATTCACGCATAAACTCTGCCCAGAAAATCCCTCCAAACTGCCGCAACACTAGCCCCAAAACTGCACCTTAACCACTGAAAAATAGCACCTGAAAACTGCACCTTAACAACCAAAAATCAACCCCTGCACTGCACTTAAAACACCAAAAATCTACCTAGTAAAACTGTCCCAAATCACCGTAAAATACAGCCTTGAAAATAGACCAAACAATCGCAAAATAGCAAGTTGAAACAGTCCTCATTACCCAAGCAAAAACAACGACCAGAAAAACTACATTAAAATAGAGCAAACGGAAGCCCAAAATAGTGAGGCAGCGAAGGATAACAACGAACCAGTAAATCAGAAAAGTTACGGAGCATCAACCCTTCCGACAACCGTGTAACGCACTTCCAATAGACGACTTAAGAGGTTAGACCTAAGGGCACCCTTTTCATTTATTCTAGCACTTTCTTTCTGTTAGTTATTGTTATTACTTCGCATGCGTATGATAGATTCATGTTTGTTGCGGCCATGGGACGAATGAAATATGTGTTATCTCTTGCGGTATATCGGATGGAAACTCGAACGTAAATTCCGTAGCCGAATCCGAATGGACGGTAGTGCGGTCTGCACTCGGGATACAACGCCATGTACCGCTTGAGAGACACTCATATTTCATTTCATCCAAATTTGTGTTCATTCATTGTTTATTAGAAATAGTATGTTACTTTTATGCATGATTAGGTTGTTTAGTATGTTATTTTTATGCATGATTTAGTTATTTCTTTTGCATTAGGAACTTAATTATGTCTCCTCTACGTTTATGTTTAGACTGTTATTTATTTACATTGCCATGCTTATCGATTTAATGTATTCATGAGATTGTGTGCTTGCTGTTATTCCGACTTACTTTTATGCATGCAAACTTAGATATAGGTTATATGCAAACTTAGATATAGGTTATATACAAACTTAGATATAAGTCATATGCAAACTTAGATGTAGGTTATTCTTGCGTACACTCGGTTATATTATTACATAAATTTGTTCATTACAAGTGGCATAAGTAAGGGACCATTCTGAACCCAACGGTTTGAGGTCTTCCCTTGCGAGGGTGAGTGCCACCTTAAATCATTTTCCAGTTCACACTGTGTGGCGACTCCATTTTATTTCTCCGGTTTAGTTCCCACGTGGGCTACTCCGTACTCCCAACCGGGCCGCGAGCTTGGAACAACATCGCCGATTTCTGTGTCCTACAGTAGGTGTTTATAGCGGATAAAAAATGAACGACTCACCGAAGATTCATAATGGATGGTACACCAACGACATAAGAATCTTCTCAGGATGAGTGAGCATAATGATTCTTTGACTTGAGATTCCATTGTGGATATATGAGTTATCCTCCACACTTAGATGGCAATCACGTCACTGATCTATTTAGATCAACATCTGCATGTTCGTTAGGTGTGGACTGATGCTCAGGATATCTTGTGTGTATCAAGAAAGGATCCGTCAGTTATGTGTACAGAGCATATGTATTCAATATGGAATTATCAATCTGTTAAATCCATATGCCTGTGGTACACAGTAGAAATTAGTTCTAAGTGTTATTAAGGGATTGCTAATAGAAACGTCGACGTGATTATTGTTGGGGTTTGTGCTCAGAGCGCTAATCCGGATCGTATTTATGTCTGATTCATGAATACGAACATCCTATTTTCCATAATATTACTTATTTATGGTTGCACCTCTTGTTTTTATATACGTATTCAATCTGATTACGATTAGATTGAAACTAAAAGTTGTTTAGTGATATGGATGTATTAGACAAATGCCAGATAATATATAATGCAGTACACAATTACAAAGCTAGTTTGTAATTGACATCGGGAAGTGTCACTGCTAAATGTATATTATCATATATAGTTCCTGGTCAAGATTCAATAACATGGATCGGTTAGTCAAATCCGTTGAGACCAGTACATGTCGTATATCGAGACTTGGTCCGATGGTTTATCCCAATGAACCATGAGTCTAGGGAGACTCGTATAGACGTGTAGGTGTTTATAATAGATAAACACTGAACGACTCACCGAAGATTCTTAATGGATGGTACACCAACGTCAATAAGAATCTTCTCAGGTTGAGTAGCATAGTGGTCCTTCAACTTGAGATACCACTGTGGATGTATAAGACATCCTCCACACTTAGATGGCAGTCACGTCACCGATCTATTTAGATCAGACCTCCGTCTGTTCATTGGGTGTGGACCGATCATCAGGATATCATGTGTGTATCAAGATAGGATCCGTCAGTTCTGTGTACAGAGCATATGTAGTCAATATGTGATTAGCAGTCTGTTAAATCTGTGGCCACAGTATACTTCGGAAGTAAGTTCCGAATGTTATTTAGAGATTGCTAATAATACGTCGATGGGATAATACCTATAGAGATTTGACGTTTACATCTATATCTCTGGTATTATCCAGATACCTGTGATGGACGGATTATACGTATGCAATGACCTCGACCTGTATGATTCAGCTAGTTTATCCAGGGTCGTCATAATTTACGGGTGGGTAAATTATGGACATGAAATTGGATTTTGTGACGGATATACCTGAATCTAGAGAGTCTCACTAATGAAATATACTCGTAGAGCACTAGGGCAACTTTTATGAATAATGTTGATTATTTATAAATCGTTTAAACATTAAACGAAAAATACATACGAACTGGCTGAACCGTCATTTCCTAATTAATGTGTATTTGTATTTAATATATGATATTATTAAATACACATTAATAAATTGTCAAATAAAGGTATTTGACATATTTATTAATATATGTATTTGAAATATTTAAAGTATAAATACATATATTTGAGATATTTGTATTTAATTATTTAATTGTTAAATGATTAATATAATTAAAATATAAATATCTCACAAATGATAAAGTTAGGAAATGATTATAAGTGTAAATTTTTGACTTTAAATTAAAGGAAAAGGTTGTCAAATTGAATTTGACTTCCTGGATATTTGTTTTAATTGTTAAAATTGAAAATATCTATTTCCTTTTTATTTTGTAATTTTCGGCCATGACTTATTAAATATAAGTGTTATATTTTTTAAGTTGCCATTGTTGACTTGTTTGGAATCATTAAAGTGTAATGATAAAAGTAAAACAAGTTGATAAACCTTAAATGAAACAAAGTAAAAATATCTAGATATTTTATTTTTTCTCTTCACAATTTCGGCCAAGGGCTTATTTGGTGAATTATATATTGTTTCATTTCATTTTAGGGTTTAACAAGTTCATTTGATACAAAATAAACATAAAAAGAAGTTGAGAGAAAAGCTTGGAGGCTAAAGAAGAAAGCTTGGAAAATCATGTTTTTGTAATTTTTCTTTAAAGTCTTCAACATAGAAAATGTTTCTAATATGCTTAGCTTCATTTTGTGATGCTTTGATGTTATATCTACTCTTATAGTTTGTGTTTATATGGTTGTGAACTTTGATGAAAGATTGAAGCATGTAAGTAAGCTTGAAATTGTTTCAAAGCTTTACTTTTGATTTTTTGAAACTCAAGTTGACATTCTAGAGTTGGTAATCCACTCCTTGGTGACCTAGAATTTTTTTAGAGTTGTTTCAAAGTGGTGAGGCTAGATTTGTGAAGTATTGAATGGATTAAAGTGTTGGATTTTAAAGATTTGGTAAAATTGGACAATTTGTTGAAATTGAAAAATTAGGGTTCATAACCTTCTCCAAATTTGGGATTTCATATATGTGATGTATTATGGTATGAATATGATGCATGTAAAATTTTAGGTTAATTGGATTTGATCTTGGCTTGTTTTTGAACAAAAGGACCAAATTGCAAAAACTGAAAATTAGGGGTGCTCTCAGCAATTTCAAAAAAATTGGGGATTTGTGTGAAATCTGATTTTTATGCATTATATGTGTTTAAAAACATTTTAGAAATGATTTAGAATCATCCAAAATTGTATTTGACAACTTTTGGACTAAAATGATCAATTTACAAAGTTTTGGGGCAATTCGGTAATTACCAAGAAATTTATCTCTTGTGTAATTTTTCATAATTTGATAATTGGATAATTAAATATATAAGTTTATTTGATTGATCCGAGAAAAATTTTTGAAATCGGAAAATTTTGATTTTCCACTATTCCACTGCGTTACCGATATTCCCCCTTAAAACCCCTACAAAATGGTATCAGAGCGAGTCTGATTCTGGACACCTTGATATGATTAGCCCTTTAAAATCTAATGCTTGTTCTTTTTTTACTTGTTGCATGCATATATTTATTTAATTTGATTAAATAAATTAAAAGAATCTTTTATGGAATATCCCCGCTTAATAAGGTTTTAAAGTAACTGGTATTTGGAATACTTGTTTCTTGGTCCGTCTTGTCAATACGGTTTATAAATATTTTTTCGTGACTACATCCGAGACCGTGCCTCTGCTGTGAGGGTGTAGCCGATAGAGATTTATTTATGCCGGATGTATATTAGATACTAGATAAATTCAAGCGAAAGCGGAATCTTGAACGTGCCCTAGCTGTCAGGGTTACGCAAGTAACTTGAGTTTATCATTGACGAGTTTAACCTTGGTACGTCTCCTTGTGGGCCTGCCTTAGCAGCGACAACGAGAAACGACCAGGACCGGAAACCTAGGAGTCAATAGTGAGTGATTGACAATGAGTTGTCTACCTGTGAATATACGTAGGCGAGACCGTGCCTCTGCTGTGAGTCGAAATATATTCATGGGGTACTCTTCCCATTATGGAATTCGATTTAATTATTGAATTCTCGTTTTTCCGTTGGGGATTACGGTATTTCGTAAAATAGTGGGAGGCACTGCTAAGTTTAAAAATTCCTTAACTTAGGTAGTGTGTATTATTATGGAAATAGCCGCTTGTTTGTTTTCCTTAATCTATATTAGATATAATTAAACTTTTAATTCACTGCATACATATTTTGATATGTTATCTGACTTGACTATTGGTTACAGTTAATTCTAGAATAGGTTCTAGATACTACTAGACTAGGATATTATTAGATTGGTCTAAACCATCGGGAACTGTTGTTCCGATTTTCTTCAAAAATCAAGATGGTTAATGACTTAGTTTCTAAGTCATGATAGATAATCTAGATAGATATCCCTTTTAGGATATAATACTTTAGAGAATAGTTTCTTATGCAGTAAGAATTGACTTGAATTAGTTCAGTCTCTCGAGATTCTTGACTGGCATTAAGAAAGCCCCATTAGGTATTTGTTTATCTAGTAATGACGTTTCTTAGCTTTAATTACCTTTAGAGGCAATATGTCTGACACAATTTGCTAATCAGTTATTTGCAATTGTTGTGAATAGTTGAATGCAAATTGTAAAGCTAAAGAAAATGAGATGTGTATAGTTTTGTATAGAAAATATCGATTTTCATAATACTATAACTATAGGTATTGGATATCAGATCTCCCGTCTAGTTATTTAAAAATATTAGTTAACGATTGTTTTGATATTTGATATCGGAACTTGCGACTATTGGATAGTTACTTGTTCTTTATAAACAATTGTTATATGTTTTAAAAATAACTAGTAAGTGTCATTGACATAGAGATAAACATTAAGAAAAATTATTCGGTAAAAATAAATAATTTAGAACGGTGCTTTAGGATATTTTATCACTTAAGCATTGAATGCTTATTCCATATGGTAAAGGATGGTTTGATACGAGATCACACCACATATCCTTATCCATTTAATGAATATTTTATTCGGGAAGGTGATTGAAATCTCGTTTAACCGATGATTTGTCATTGGACCACCAGATTCATTAAATTGATACATTAGATGTATGTAGTTTTAATGAATTGTAATTGCTTAAGGTAGTTTTCTTTACTTCGTAACTTAGTTTATGAATTGTCATAACTTAGTTATGTGTTTATGAAAGAACACATATTGAACGTCTTGAAATGATCAAGAACTTTCAATTTGTTCTGATGAAACGTAGGTTGAACATTTTTGACTTGTTCAAATATATTCAATCTGAAGTTTTATGAGAACTCTATCACTAAAATTCATTACATGTCTTTGAACTGTTCAAAGATCTTTGATACGATCAAACATATGAATTTAAAGCAATTATTTCTAAAGTTATTCAGTGAATATGATTCTTATTCAATATTATTCTTCCACGATTCCATTTTGATGGAATTGAGTAGTGGCAGCAGTCGAATCTTATATGATTTGATTCGTTTGATATTGACTGTTATCGAATTAGTTTCAATACTCTTGGGGATATGCTCCAGTAACACTAGTTATCTTTTTAATTTAGGTTCCATTAATTTCTACAGTTACATATATGATATGTATAGGTAGAAAATTCGAATCTTGAAAAGTATAAGATTTGAATATTTCTTTTATATCATAGTTATATAATGGAAATTACTTACACCTCGGAGGTATAAGTAAAAGTTTATCATTTATTCGTTTTATAGAAATTTTATTCTTTAAAAAATATCTTTCCTACGATCTAAGTATAAAATTGTTTTATTACTTGGGGCTAACATCAGATGTTAATTATGTAAAAAAACTTGACTTATTGAAGTCAAATGTTAGAATTATAAACATAATTGGAATTAATAAGATGATATAAAACAACCTATAAATCTTTTTTCTGAACAAGTCCAATAGGAAACATAATCATTAAACGAGTATTTGATACTTAAGGTATTCTGTTGTTTTTGTTGGAGTTTCTAGAGGTCCCAAGATCAAAACTCAAGCATGAATCATAAGCGAATACAACGATTTAAGTGCGGAATACTTACATCGAGCGGTTGAGAGACGATTTGGGCAACAAAAACGAACTCACTTGCCCACTGCCACTGCTCACGGCAGTTCACTGTCATGGCCTCCAATGATGCGTTTTTGGATCAAGAAAAACGAGCTCCAAGCTTCATCAAAACGTTCCTTGCTCATGGGTATACTTCCCTTATCACCTTGGCATGATCCCGGAGTGTGCTAGCACTCTTGTTTTGCCACAAAACACACTTGCTTCCCTCCATTTTCCTTTCTGTTCGGCAGTTCACTGCCTACTGAAACCAGAAAATGGCGTGAGAGAAGAAGAGGAGAAGAAGAGGAGAGAGTTTGCCTTTTCAATTACTTCTTTTTTTTTTTTCAAAAAAACGTGAGAAGCCAAATGAAAAGCAATAATGTATCAATATAAAAAAATGAATTTTTAATTAAAAAAACCCTTCAAAAACCGTGAAAGGTTTTCCCTCCAAAGGAAAATTCATGATATGCCATCATTACCTCACATTGAGAATAGAGACAATGTATCATCCCTCAAAGGTGTCTAGATACATCCATCATCTATTCGTGTCAAGTAATGAGATATCGCGATGTGATTTGCGGATTCCACCCGTTCAAAATACGAATGTGTCCGCAAACACTTTCGGGCCCAAATTCGCTAATTCTGAATTAACTAATTTCCGTCGCGACGAGAATTAAATAATTACGCCTAGCGGAATTATTATTCACGTCGCTAACGAATTAATTCTAAATTAATTCGCTCGCCCGAATTAAAATCTAATTTTAATTCCGCGTCGAAATCTAATTTCGTTTAATATATCAAATATATTAATTCCTCGATTAATTCCAAATCAATGTTTCTCTCTCTTCAATTGATATTTTATCCTAGATAAAGTGTCTCCGAAATTAATCCCAGATTAATTCTCTCTCTCATCATATTAATCCCAGATTAATATAAGTGCGAGTCATACGTCATCGGTGAATCTTTGGGAAGCGACCCATGAGATCCCCGGATATGTTGGCAGTAAATACGGTCGTCGGAGTATCCGAATCACGTACGTACCAAGTACTACGTTCTACCGATTTACGAGACAAGGTTGGCTTCTAGCAAAGCACCAAGTTACCTAATTCTCCGGACATATTCTTATAAGAATATTAAGATCTGTATCAAGCGTAGTATACGATTGTATTGTGCATATCGGCCCAGTATCGGATAGTCACGTGCTAGGCCTGGGGCTGGATAAGTGTCTGCCCCGTACGAAGCACATGTCGGATGTCTGGTAACTAGTCTCTATAATCGGATATACATGACCTTGTCATAATATCCCGATGGCCGCGCAGCACTTAAGAGCACTAATACCGTATCCTGCGTGACATCATCTCCAATATGACTGAAGTGATACTTCCGTCTTGACATCACACCCAATACTCTACGACTCTCTGATAAACCCAGAAGTGGTGTACTCAGAACCCGTTTAAAGTCCCCTACCACCAAGACCAAAGTCTATCGATTATCGTAAGTATTAGCGATGTAAGTCTCAGGTTAAGACCATACACACCTACCTTGATTTCGGCCTCCCATAGACACATAGTCATAATACCAATGGGATTCCGAGGGGTCTATCCAGAGCGAAGCTGTTTCCCGTACCGTCGGTGAAACACGACCTCCTATCGCACTTGCATAAGTATCCAATACTTATATATATGAGAACTATGCCGTTGTGCCCTCACAAACGCGCACAAGTGCAATACTAGCCTATTCCGCATTATCGATGTCCAGTCTCGATAATACTACGGCTAGGGATATTTAATGATTAAACCTTCGGGGACTGATACTGTCTCATATCATTCTCAGTCCAGGTACTAATCATAGGGACCTCTCTTCATTTATATATCTATGGTGATCTAATCACAAATGATGAGAGTGCAATTTCTTTGTCACATAGTTAATTTGCTACAACAACACAATGATCTGTGCAAATAGTGACGCTATGGGTCATAATGTCCAACAATCTCCCACTTGGCACGTAGCGAGTCACTCAAGTGTCCTACACCTGAACTATGTACGGTTCGCTCAAATTGCTGAGGAAAGGTTTTCGTCAGCGGATTTGTTTGTTTATCGTTTGACGCGATTTATACGATCATCACATCGCCACGATGTATGATCCGAACGAATCAGATGATATAGAAGTATATATCTGGATCGTTGATGAGACCTTTAATTCCTTAGCCTATGCTGACGCCTAGCTCAGCTGCTAACAGAACTTTATCTAATCTTATTAGATTTATTTTCGACCCAGACGGTCTTCTATTGCTGCCTCAGCTGCAGCAATAATCCGCATTTGTTGTTTATTCGGCAACAGTTATCTTGCTAGGAAGATTTCCAGCTCACTGTCCCTGTTATTCAAACTTTATAGTACCGTAGTATTTAATTGTTTGGAAACTTGCAGCAGTGATCCCAGTCACTTCAAGTTCTCCTTCTCCATAGTTTAAGACAACATCTTTAGTTCTCTGAGATACTAACAGATGTTCTTAATTTCAATCCAGTGATTATCACTTGGATTGAACTGATCGTGACTCCATATGCTCGAAGCGTATGAGACACCAATACAAGTACATTTTAAATGTACAATTTCCCAGAGAGTGTTAACAACTCTAAATCTATCCCAGTAGATCTTTATTCCTTGAATAAAGGTTGTTACTCCCCAGAATTCTACGGAGAATTTCTATGAAAGCCAAGCTTTCGACAATAGCTTTATGGGAATTTTCACTGTCAGTGCGCCCTCCCACTAACCTCCTTATATACACAAGAATTATTTCGTTTTGAGTTAAATCATAAACCATTATGATTATTTCAAAACGTCAGTTCCAAGAACCTTATGCTTGCTTCAATCCAAACATGGATTGAATAATCCGCAAACCTTGTTTGTCGGTTATACAAAATCGTCAGAATGTTATAAACATTCTCCAAAAGGTTTCCTTTTCAGGAAAGCGATTTTGATTTGTAACTGACACATTTCCTTGTGGTACAACAACTAGTATCCAAAATAGTTGTTATACATGGAATCCATTCTGGACTCATGGCACTTTGCCAAAACAGGGAGTTGATACCTTGTATCATTTCCTCGTACGTAGTCGGTTGGTATTCCTCAATAAGATTTACATCTTTATGAGGTTAGATCAGAAACCCATACCCTAGGTTGTTTTCTGACTCTATCCGATCTACCTGTTCTTGTGTATTCGAAGATTAATGGTACAGATTCATCATTGATGAACTGTTTGTGTT
The DNA here is from genome assembly GCA_019454045.1 of Zanthoxylum bungeanum. Classification (NCBI taxonomy): domain Eukaryota; kingdom Viridiplantae; phylum Streptophyta; class Magnoliopsida; order Sapindales; family Rutaceae; genus Zanthoxylum; species Zanthoxylum bungeanum. Next base: position 20,225 of record SKCR01007791.1, read on the forward strand.
CCATTAAGGACTTCGTGCTTTGAATAGTATTACTCCGATTTTCATCGAGTATCACTATCCTCCCACTGACCACTGCATATCGGTATTCCTCTCAGGAAAACCGCATGGTGAGCAACAATCATATTGTTCTCATGTGAGATTTACAAGTACTATACTTAAGGTTTCCCTTAGGATAACCTATATTGGCACTTATCCAATTTGGGTCTTTTAGTTTGGTATCATCCAAACGTTATGCCTGGCATACCCAAATTATCAGGAATGTGAAACCCCGTTTCTTTCCTGTTCATACCCTATATGATATCTGTCAAACAGATTTATATGGAACCTTATTCTAAATAAGTTTTGCACTGTTAATATATATCCTGTTTGAAGGAAATCATAGCTCAGAGCGACTCGTGATAAACCTTATCATGTCCAACAAAATTCGGTTTTAGTTCGGACACACCGTCTAACTGACGTGTCTCGAGGAGAGTCCTCATATGAAAGAATATTGTACTCTTTCATTTATGTATGAAACTTAATGCTTAAGTATTTTCATTACGGTCTTACCGCGATGGTATAATACTATAGCCGATCTGTTTGTATACTTCGTGTCGAAACTCAAAGTTTCGGATTTGTGTTCTTCAAAAGAAACACATAACCATAACGTGATGCCACATCCGTTAAGGTCACGAAATATTCATGTTCACATCTAGCCAAGCTAGATATGGGCCCACTTACTTCACCATGAATAGGGCTTACAGATCGGTGGCCTTTACACTATTACCTAGTAAATAGTATTTTAGGTACTTTACCTAGTAAACTAGAATCGTAGACCTTATTTGATTAGTCAAATCAGTCCTAGTACCCACTCTTCAAAAGTGTGGATATACGAGTCTCGTTTAATTGTGTCCCAGACAACAATGCCACAAATAAGTCTCTATTGATCAAATCAATATGAGCTATTTATTTGTCATTTTATATGTTTGAGATTTTATTTATATTCAAAATATAAATTCTGTTATTCACATCTAATGTGTTTATCTCGGTATCATATTTATATAATAAAACACTTAGTGTTCTAGAATATAAAGGTTTTATCCGCAACGGATTAAACACTGATATAGAGATAATGTCTCTAGTCAAACTAGTTACATTATAACAGTACCTAAACTTAGGTATCTACGGTCGAAACAGCGACTTCGTCCCGTTTCCGATTCGCAGAGTAATCTCAGCTTGAAGTCAGTATCCAGCTCATAGCGGATTCTGAACATCAATACATATATTTTATGTACCACACTAAGTATTTAAAATCCAATTTCAATACTAGTAGTGAACATAACTTTGACAAATATTTTAAAGTCAGAGCCTCGCCCTTTCTTTAATTCCTTCGTGTCTTCCATATCCAAATGGTAGTCACTTTGGGATATGTCAATTATCCTTTTCAATATTTAGGAACCTTAGGCCAAGCCTTGGGTTTTTAGAATATCGAAATGATGTGCACCTTGTGCAACTTGCCCAATTGCAAACTTTAACTTTAAAATAGATTTATTGTCAAGTATATTAAATTAAGCACTAAAGTCATCATCACATAAATCTTCCAAAGATTTCATGCTCTACTTATTTTGCTTAATTTTGGGCGTAAGGTATAATAAGTTATTTTATCAAATAAAGTAACCTATTATTTATTCCCAATTTGAAAATTAAATCATTTAAAATATTTTAATCCCAGATTATATTTTAAATATCCAACTTTTCAATTTCTTATCTTGATTACAATAGTCCAACTATTTAATCAACGATTAGTGGTACTATATATATATAATGATGATTTAATAGTCCAACTATATAATCAAATATAATCCAAATTAATTAACCTCAATTACATTGATTACTATAATCCAATTATAAAATCAACTGTAAACTGAAATTAATTAATTCAAATATATTGATTAATATAATCCAATTATATATAATCAAGTATAATACAGTCCAACTGTTTATTAAAACAACAATTTAAATATTAGTCTAACTAACATTGAATTAATGACGAAATAATTTAAATGAGCGCGTATAGCGAGTTCGAACGAATGTTGCAAATTCAATACTTGCCTCCCACTATTTTTCGTCGAGTCTCTAACCCTCTGTGGAGTACTCGGGAAACCGTGTTTCCTAGTGGGCTAGGATCCCGTTAAAGTATCATACAATCCTGACTTTGGTCAAACAAAAAATTGTATGATAATCAACAAGGTAGATGTCGAAGATCAATTGGATCCCATCCAACTCCTAGATCCAGTAGGTGGACATCCAAGTCCGAAACATATATCTAATATATGCCTATATATCGAATATATACCCTACCCGTTTCCTCTGAATCAACTAGGCCTTGGCTTTGGCACAATCACAAACCTAGTGATCCCAGTCAAGCGTGGACCCATTGACAGGGAAGCTTCGTAATCAAATGTCTATGGACAAGAAGTGGTCTTGACTTTGGCCAAAAACAAACCACAACTTGGACACGACACCGATATATAACAAAGCCTCGTGATTAAAGCACATCTTTGACTGACAAGGGCTTGACTTTGGTCAAAAACAACCCCTGACAATCTCCGATCTTGAGCAAGAATCACTCAATGGAAGGAAATGACGCTTGATATTAACGAGGGTTTTTCGCGTGCAAATTGGCTACCAATTTAATTATCTTTGTTAAGGTCTCATCATCATACACCCTTAAACATGCATAAATACATAATAAAGCGTATATGAAAATAAATAATAATGATATGCGGATGGATACTTACACATTGATCCTAGATCAAATCTCTCCCTTTCTCACTCAAGCTAGCACTTGTATTACTTCTACCCGTTACACTACACTTCTAAAGAAACCTCATATACATAGAGGGGAATAGGTGAGAAGAGAATACAAGAGAACGAGGTGAAAGGCTGGACTCGCAGGTCCAATTTAATAAATCAAATTTATTACAACAATTTCCAAAATTGCCCACCCATCTAATATCCATCCGATATACATTATTCATGCAACACAACCATGTATTCACTCATATAAGCATGCTATCAATCAATCAATCAAATTAATTAATCTGATAATTAGTGATCATCCAATGTTCAAACAACGATTTGATTTTGTTCGAGTCAAACTCGTTTTTGCGAATAAGTACTTAAAGTACAAATTCTAGAATTAAATTAAACTACACAATTAAATCCAATTCAATTTGTATTTAATTCTAATTCACTATTTAATTCCAAATTAAATAACACACTTTAATAATAAACCCTTTTCGACTTAAATTCCAAATTTAATCGCTACGGGTCTCAAAGCCCGATTAATATCCAATATTAATTTAATTAAAGTCTAATGGGCTTTTAATTAATTTCTTAAGGCGTGGTCTTTTGGTCAACTCGGGTCAAACCCGCAACCAAAGTCCAATCCGGGATTTACCCCATAAGCCTTTAAATTAATTTTGGCCCATTAGGCCCAATTAAATTACAAAGGTCCATTAGTTGCATTTGGGCTTTATGGTTAAGGTTTTGGGCCCAATTGGATCCAATCCATTTGGCCTAAACCCAACTTGATAAAATCAAGCCCAATAGGCCCAATTACAACATTAGAAGCCCAAATCCAATTTAAGGCCTCAAATAATTAAATTACATAAATCCAATTTAACAATTTAATTACTTAAAGTGCATTACATGATTAATCAACTAAATCAACATTTCCAAAACACTAAATTAGTCCAATTAATCATACTCAATTTCATCATCACATGTCCAACACATTAAGATTAAAATCAAACTCATTACATGCTCACTTTGTTCTCGGCAATGAGGTTAATTACATGTCCGATTTGTTTCAATCCAATTAAAAACAATTCGACATTAAATCAATATACCCTAATGATTTTCAACACATCCAATGTTTCAAAAAATCAAAATTCACCAAGAACACAAAGGGGCATAACTCTCGGCCAACACATCAAAATTGGGGAAATTTGTTCCAAACAATATTTAATCAAATTGATCCAACCAATATCAATAAAATGTATTAAGCATACTTAATCATCCAATTTCATAATTGCATGCTCAATTCATTTTACCCAATTTCAAGTTTCATGACATACTTTCAAAATGGGGAAATTTGTTCCAAACAATATTTAATCAAATTGATCCAACCAATCATCAATTAAACATGTATTAAGCATACTTAATCATCCAATTTCATAATTGCATGCTCAATTTCAATTTTACCCAATTTCAAGTTTCATGACATACTTTCAAAATTGGGGAAATTTGTTCCAAATAATATTTAATCAAATTGATCCAACCAATCATCAATTAAACATGTATTAAGCATACTTAATCATCCAATTTCATAATTGCATGCTCAATTTCATTTTACCCAATTTAAAGTTTCATGACATACTTGGCAATTTGGGGATTTTTCGTCCAAATCGAATTCAATCCAATTGATTCCGCAATCGACGTTAAATCATCATCCCGAATGATTTCCAACACTTCCAATTGTCAAAAATCAAAAATCCCAAGACATTAAAGAACATTACATATTCGGCCAAGGAGGAATTTGGGGAAAAAAGATCCAATCCATTTTTCTTGAAATTGACCATGTCAATCTTCAATTCAAACACAATTAAGCATACAAATCCATCCAATTAATTTATCATGCTCAAATTCAAGTTTGCCCAAATTTTAGCCCTAACATTTTTCATGCTTTTAACCTAAGCTCTTGATGCCATTGTTGGAGTTTCTAGAGGTCCCAAGATCAAAACTCAAGCATGAATCATAAGCGAATACAACGATTTAAGTGCGGAATACTTACATCGAGCGGTTGAGAGACGATTTGGGCACACAAAAACGAACTCACTGCCCACTGCCACTGCTCACGGCAGTTCACTGTCATGGCCTCCAATGATGCGTTTTTGGTCAGAAAATCAAGCTCCAAGCTTCATCAAAACGTTCCTTGCTCATGGGTATACTTCCCTTATCACCTTGGCATGATCCCGGAGTGTGCTAGCACTCTTGTTTTGCCACAAAACACACTTGCTTCCCTCCATTTTCTTTTATCTTGTTCGGCAGTTCACTGCCTACTGAAACCAGAAAAATGGCGTGAGAGAGGGGAAGAGGAGAAGAAGAGGAGAGAGTTTGCCTTTTCAATTTACTTCTTGTTTTTTTTTTATCAAAAAACGTGAGAAGCCAAATGAAAAGCAATCATGTATCAAATATAAAAAAAATGAATTTTTAATTAAAAAACCCTTCAAAAACCGTGAAAGGTTTTCCCTCCAAAGGAAAATTCATGATTTGCCATCATTACCTCACATTGAGAATAGAGACAATGTATCATCCCTCAAAGGTGTCTAGATAATCCATCATCTATTCGTGTCAAGTAATGAGATATCGCGATGTGATTTGCGGATTCCACCCGTATCAAAATACGAATGTGTCCGCAAACACTTTCGGGCCAAATTCGCTAATTCCGAATTAACTAATTTCCGTCGCGACGAGAATTAAATAATTACACCTAGCGAATTATTATTCACGTCGCTAACGAATTAATTCTAAATTAATTCGCTCGCCCGAATTAAAATCTAATTTTAATTCCGCGTCGAAATCTAATTTCATTTAATATATCAAATATATTAATTCCTCGATTAATTCCAAATCAATGTTTCTCTCTCTTCAATTGATATTTTATCCTAGGCCTGGGGCTGGATAAGTGTCTGCCCCGTACGAAGCACATGTCAGATGTCTGGTAACTAGTCTCTATAATCGATTATACATGACCTTGTCATAATATCCCGATGGCCGCGCAGCACTTAAGAGCACTAATACCGTATCCTGCGTGACATCATCTCCAATATGACTGAAGTGATACTTCCGTCTTGACATCACACCCAATACTCTACGACTCTCTGATAAACCCAGAAGTGGTGTACTCAGAACCCGTTTAAAGTCCCCTACCACCAAGACCAAAGTCTATCGATTATCGTAAGTATTAGCGATGTAAGTCTCAGGTTAAGACCATACACACCTACCTTGATTTCGGCCTCCCATAGACACATAGTCATAATACCAATGGGATTCCGAGGGGTCTATCCAGAGCGAAGCTGTTTCCCGTACCGTCGGTGAAACACGACCTCCTATCGCACTTGCATAAGTATCCAATACTTATATATATGAGAACTATGTCGTTGTGCCCTCACAAACGCGCACAAGTGCAATACTAGCCTATTCCGCATTATCGATGTCCAGTCTCGATAATACTACGGCTAGGGATATTTAATGATTAAACCTTCGGGGACTGATACTGTCTCATATCATTCTCAGTCCAGGTACTAATCATAGGGACCTCTCTTCATTTATATATCTATGGTGATCTAATCACAAATGATGAGAGTGCAATTTCTTTGTCACATAGTTAATTTGCTACAACAACACAATGATCTGTGCAAATAGTGACGCTATGGGTCATAATGTCCAACAGTTTTCTTATTGAAGAAAATATCCTATAACTTATGATGGAAGCGATATTTCATATCGATTCTGGAAGTTCACCATTGAACTATAGATCTAATATTGTTTATAACTTACTACGATCAAGTTTTGAACTTGATTAAGCTTTCATTATGAATTAGTTCATGATATGTGCTAATTGTTTGCGCAGTGAGAGCTTATTAAAGGTTTGACCTTTACAGTATGACAGTGAGAAAAGCTATACTCAGCAATCTATTGTAGATTCCGAGGAAACTTGTCTCTAGTCACACTAATTGAACAATTAAAGATATATTGGTTAATGTTGATATTAAACTGTACATTTTAGCTAAAGAATACAAAGTGGCATTTTTTGAATGACTTATTCAGATAAGAGATCAGTTGTGATTTCTTTGTTTGAAGAGTTCATTCTGGAATGGCCCTAGAGTTTGTGTTCTGCTGAGATCGCAGTTTAATGTACTAGCTTATAGAGCCTATTGTAGACTCGGATAAGTCTTCCGGAAATCCGTATTCTCTATTTTTGATATCAGTCAGATTGTCTGATCTTGTCAAAGTATATAGAATACATATGTTCTTGAAGGGTTAGTAGGAGCATACAAATTACTTTCTAGTGTTATATATCCTAACAACATTATCATTATTATAGTAATAATGAGATGTTTGTAAGGTAAAAGATTTACCTAAGTCTTCTTTACTCCGTGAAAACAGTGGGAGTAGTCTCTGTTATATTTGATATAAGGTTTTATATATGATATAAAACTTGGAGACTTGTGAGATACTCTTATTAGTCGTGCATTAGATATGATCTAATAAAGGACATAACTAGGCTATCTGTATGACAGTTAGTATAACTGTTGGACAATTATTGCGTGTCTTATATAAAGTATTCATCTTTCGTAAATGATGATTCCTTTTTCGAAAGAGATATTGATTAGAATGTCTAATCAATCTTATGTATCATTTGATGATGATATCGATTTATACGTAATTGTTCGCATAGTATTTTGGATTTGATCCCTAAATACTTGGACAACTCAGTAGTTGTAGCACAATATTGATGTAGCATCAGTGTCATATTAATGTATAATTTAGATTCTACAAAATATGAATGATGCTGACTATGGGAAACGATGGAGTTTGTTTAACAAACTCAATATGTAATAGTGGACCTACTTATTGTTGCCTACCTCTTAAGTGATAGGTGAGCTTTTGAGAGCCATGAATGTACGATACACATTGAGATGTGTATATGATATCGTGGATTGGCACTAGAGCAAGTGGGAGAAATTGTTGGGGTTGGTGCTCAGAGCGCCAATCCGGACCGTATTTATGTCTGATTCATGAATACGGACATCCCATTTTCCATAATATTACTTATTTATGGTTGCACCTCTTGTTTTTATATACGTATTCGATCTGATTACGATTAGATTGAAACTAAAAGTTTTTTAGTGATATGTAAGTATTAGACAAAGGCCCGATAATATATAATGCAGTACACAGTTACAAAGCTAGTTTGTAATTGACATTGGGAAGTGTCACTGCTAAATGTATATTATCAGATATAGTTCCTGGTCAAGATTCACTAACACGGGTCGGTTAGTCAAATCCGTTGAGACCAGTACATTTCGTATATCGAGACTTGGTCCAATGGTTTATCCCAATGAACCATGAGTCTAGGGAGACTCGTATAGACGTGTAGGTGTTTATAATAGATAAACACTGAACGACTCACCGAAGATTCTTAATGGATGGTACACCAACATCAATAAGAATCTTCTCGGGTTGAGTAGCATAGTGGTCTTTCGACTTGAGATACCACTATGGATGTATGAGACATCTTCCACACTTAGATGGCAGTCACGTCACCGATCTATTTAGATCAGACCTCCACATGTTCGTTGGGTATGGACCGATTCTCAGGATATCCTGCGTGTATCAAGATAGGATCCGTCAGTTCTGTGTACAGAGCATAGGTAGTCTATATATGATTAGCAGTCTGTTAAATCTGTGGCCACAGTATACTTCGGAAGTAAGTTCCGAATGTTATTTAGAGATTGCTAATAGATACGTCGATGGGATAATACCTATAGAGATTTGACGTTTACATCTATATCTCTGGTATTATTCGGATACCTGTGACGGACGAATTATACGTATGCAATGACCTCGACCTGTATGATTCAGCTAGTTTATCCGTGGTCGTCATAATTTACGGGTGGGTAAATTATGGACACGAAATTGGATTTTGTGACGGATATACCTGAATATAGAGAGTCTCACTAATGAAATATAATCGTAGAGCACTAAGGTAACTTTTATGAATAATGTTAATTATTTATAAATTGTTTAAACATTAAACGAAAAATACATGCGAACGGGTCGAACCGTCATTTCCTAGTTAATGTGTATTTGTATTTAATATATGATATTATTAAATACACTTTAATAAATTTTCAAATAAAGGTATTTGACATATATCATTAATATATGTATTTGAAATATTTAAAGTAAATATAATACATATATTTGAGATATTTGTATTTAATTAATTATTTAATTATTTAATTGTTAAATGATTAATGTAATTAAAATATAAATATATCATCAAATTATAAAGTTAGGAAATGATTATAAGTGTAAATGTTTGACTTTACATTAAAGGAAAAGGTTGTCAAATTGAATTTGACTTCCTTGGATATTTGTTTTAATTGTTAAAATTGAAAATATCTATTTCCTTTTTATTTTTGTAATTTTCGGCCATGACTTATTAAATATAAGTGTTATATTTTTTAAGTTGCCATTGTTGACTTGTTTGGAATCATTAAAGTGTAATGATAAAAGTAAAACAAGTTGATAAACCTTTATATGAAACAAAGTAAAAATATCTAGATATTTTTATTTTTTCTCTTCACAATTTCGGCCAAGGGCTTATTTTGGTGAATTATATATTGTTTCATTTCATTTTAGGGTTTAACAAGTTCATTTGATACAAAATAAACATAAAAGAAGTTGAGAGAAAATGCTTGGAGGCTAAAGAAGAAAGCTTGGAAAAATCATGTTTTTGTAAGTTTTTCTTTAAAGTCTTCAACATAGAAAATGTTTCTAATATGATTAGCTTCATTTTGTGAGGCTTTGATGTTATATCTACTCTTATAGTTTGTGTTTATATGGTTGTGAACTTTGATGAAAGATTGAAGCATGTAAGTAAGCTTGAAATTGTTTCAAAGCTTTACTTTTGATTTTTTGAAAATCAAGTTTCCATTCTATAGTTGGTAAGCCGCTCCTTGGTGACCTATAATTGTTCTAGAGTTATTTCAAAGTGGTGAAACTTTACTATTGAATGGATTAAAGTGTTGGATTTTAAAGATTTGATAAATTGGACAATTTGATGAAATTGAAAAATTAGGGTTCATAACCTTCTCCAAATTTGGGGATTTTCATACATGTGATGTATTATGGTATGAATATGATGCATGTAAAATTTTGGGTTAATTGGATTTGATCTTGGCTTGTTTTTGAACAAAATGACCAAATTGCAAAAAACTGAAAATTGGGGGTGCTCTCGGCAATTTCAGAAAAATTGGGGATTTGTGTGAAATCTGATTTTGATGCATTAGATGTGTTGAAAAACATTTTAGAAATGATTTAGAATCATCTAAAATTGTATTTGACAACTTTTGGACTAAAATGATCAATTTATAGAGTTTTGGGGCAATTCGGTAATTATCAAGAAATTTGATCTCTTGTGTAATTTTTTAGAATTTGATAATTGGATAATTAAATAAATAAATTTATTTGATTGATCCGAGAAAAATTTTTGAAATCGGAAAATTTTGATTTTCCACTATTCCGTTGCGTTACCGATATTCCCCCTTAAAACTCCTACAATTATATCTATAGAGATTTGACGTTTATATCTATATCTCTGGTAATCCGGATACCTGTGACGGAGGGATTATACGTATGAAATGACCTCAACCAGTATGGTTCAGAGAGTTTATCTGTGTTCGTCATAATTTATTGGTGGGTAGATTATGGACATGAAATTTGATTTCGTAACGGATATGCATGAATCTAAAGAGTCTCACTAATGAAATATAATCGTAGAGCACTTTGGCAACTTTTATGAATAATACTGATTATTTATAACTCGTTTAAATGGTTAAACGAAAAATACATGCGAATGGACCTAATTGTCATTTTTTAATTAATGTGTATTTGTATTTAATATTTGATATTATCAAATACACATTAATTAATTGTCAAATTATGATATTTGACATATATCATTAATATATGTATTTGAGATATTTAATGTAAATATAATACATATATTTAAGATATTTGTATTTAATTATTTAATTATTTAATTATAAATAATTAAATTAATTAAAAAATAAATATCTTTTGCTATGATTATGATTAGGAAATGACATGATTCTATTGGTTCACTTGTTAAGTTTACTTTATGATGAAGGTTATCATTTGAAACAAGTAAACTAATAAAGCATTTTCCATTTAATTTTCTGAAACAAAAATTAAAATATCATGATATTTTTCTTTATTGTTTCGGCTAACTAAGGAAATACAAAGGGTTTGTTTTCTTTTTGTTTTTCATAACAACAAGTTACCAAAATAATTACAAAAAAGAGGGTTGATAGCAAAGTTGAAAGAGAAAGGTAAAAACTTAAGCAAAATCAAAGGATTTGTAAGTATTTCTTTAAACTCTTCAACTTAGAAATTATTTCTATCATGCTTAGCTTAAACATGTGTTGCTATGATGTTGTCTCTACTCTTATAATTTGTAATTAAATGGTTGGAACTTTTTTGAAAGATGCTTGCATGTTTGATGAATAAAGAAAGCATGAAATTAGTTCATTAGCTCTCTTTTAGTCATTTGATGATGATGTTTCCATTCTAGAGTTGCTAAGCCACTCATTGATGACCTAGAATTTTTCTTGAGTTATTTCATAGTCGTGAGACTTGTTTGGTGTGGTAAAGATTGAATTAAAGTATCGAATTTGGGTAATTTGGTGTAATTTTTCAATTTGAAGAAATTATAAAATTAGGGTTCTTAACTCTTTTCAAATTTTGGGCTTTTCATATATGTGATGTAATATGATGTATATTAAATTTGAAATTGATTTGATTCTATATTGACTTGTTTAGAACAAAAATGGACCAAATTGTAAAACTTGAAATTACGGGGGCTGTTCGACAATTATAAGAAAATTGGGGATTCTATTGTAATTTGTATTTGATGTGTTGGACATGTTGGAAATCATTTTGGAACTGATTTGGAATCATCCAAAATTGTATTTGACAATTTAAGGACTAAAATGATCAAAATACAAAGTTATGGGGTTAATTTGGTAATTATAAGAAATTTGATTTCTTGGGTTAAAATTTCATATTTAAAGTATTGGGTAATTAAAAAAATGAGTTCATTTGATTGATTCAAGAAAAAATTTTGAAATCGGAAAATTCTGATTTTCCGCGTTCTGCTGCGTTAACCTGATAATTCCCTATAAAATCCCAAAAACATGTCGTAGCCAAGAATGAAAGGAACAAATTTCCCTCTAATGAAAGGTTGGAAATACTTACTAAATCTTAACCTTTCTTTGATTTTCTTCTTGTTTCTTCTCTTTTTCTCTCAACCTTATTTTGTTTATGTTTTGAAGCCTATAACTTATGTGAAGCAAAAGGAAAAACATAACCTTTATATATCTAGGTCACTTGGCCGAATTTGGCCTAAAGAAAAGATAAAAGATATTTTGTTTCATTAAACAAAAATCAAGAAGTCAAATGGAATTTGACAACCTTTTCTTTAAAGGAAAGTCAACAATATACACAAATGTATCATTTCCTAACTTTATCAAAATGGTATATATTTATATTTTAATTTCTTTAATCATTTAACAATTAAATAATTAATTAATTAATTAAATAAAAATACCTCAAATATATGTATTATATTTACTTTAAATATCTCAAATACATATATTAATGATATATGTCAAATATCTCAATTTGAGATTTAATTAATGTGTATTTAATAAAATCATACATTAAATACAAATACACATTAATTAAGAAATGACCAAAAGGTCCATTTTCATGTATTTTTTGTTTAAATGTTAAACGATTTATAAATAATCAATATTATTCTAAAGTTACCCTAGTGCTTTACGAGTATATTTCATTAGTAAGACTCTCTAGATTCAAGTATATCCATCACGAAATCGAATTTCGTGTCCATAATACACCCACCAATAAATTATGACGATCACGGATAAACTCGCTGAATCATACAGATCGAGGTCATTGCATATGTTTAATTCCTCCGTCACAGGTATCCGGATATGTCTCAGAGATATAAATGGAAACGTTAAATCTCTATAGGGATAATCTCGTCGATGTCTCTATTAGCAATCTCTAAAAGAACACTCAGAACTCACTTCTAAAGTGTACTACGGGCCCATGGTTTTTATCTGATTGTTAATCATATATGGACTACCTATGCTCTGTACACAGAACTGACGGATCCTATCTTGACACACACAAGATATACTGAGGATCTATCCACACCTAACGAACAGGTGGAGGTGTGATCTAAATAGATCGCTGACCTGACTACCATCTAAGTGTGAAGGATGTCTCATATACCCACAATGATATCTCAAGTCAAAGAATCACAAATACTACTCAATCTGAGAAGATTCTTACTAACGTTGGTATACCATTTATTAAGAATCTTTAGTGAGTCGTTCAGTGTTTATCTCGCTATAAACACCTATATCTCTATACGAGTCTCCAAGACTCGTGGTTCATTGAGAAACCATTGGAATCATATATTCCAATATACGACATGTACCGGTCTCAATGAGTTTACTTTACTGACCAAGTAATGTAAACATTGACCAGGAACAGTCTAAGAATGACAACGTCATGATATAACTCAATGTCAATTGCGACGCTTTTGCAACTGTATCATAACTAATCATTCTAAGGTCAATTACGTCTTTACCATATTAAGAGATAAATTATATTATAGAAACTGTCTATTTTATTCATAATAAAATGTTTACAAGAGTATTTACAAGAAAATACAACATGAAATTGGCGTTCCGAGTACCAACCCTAACAAAATCTCCTACTTGCTATAGTGCCAATATCGATTGTATCTAATACCCATCGACTCTACATGTTTATCAAATAAATTTGGAGGAATTGCCTTCGTAAGTGGGTCTGCTATATTATCTTCACTCGGTACCTTGCACACGATAATATCCCCACGCGATACAACCTCTCGAATGATGTGGTACTTGCATTCCACATGTTTCGACTTCTGATGCGCCCTCAGTTCCTTTGCTTGCCCAATATCTCCAGTATTATCACAGTATAACGAAATCACATTCTCGATATTTGGGACAACTCCCAACTCTATGATAAAGTTCCTAATCCATATAGCTTCATTTGCATCTTCAGAAGCTGCAATGTATTCTGTCTTTGTGGTGGAATCTGTTGTTGACCCCTGTTTGGAACTCTTCCAATAAACTACACCTCCGTTAAGGGTAAAGACGAATCCACATGTAGACTTTCTATCATCGGGATCCGATTGGAAGTCAGAATCCGTATACCAATTAACTTGCAGTTCACTTCCTCCATATATAATCAACTTGAAGATATGTTTAATGGCCATCCAATGGTCATTTTTGAGATTGGACTGAAACCTGGTGGTCACACAAACTGTGAACCTGATATCAGGTCTAGTACATAACATTGCATACATGATATTGCCGAAACACGAAGCATAAGGCTGATTAGACATTCTAATCTTCTCATCTTCTATTTATGGACAAATCTTCTTCGAAAGATGAATCTCATGTCTGAACGATATATTTGATGTCTTATAGTTACCAAAATTGTATCGTTCCAAGATCTTATTTATCTACGTTGATTGGGAAAACCCAATCAGCATGCTTTCTCTATATCTATAGAGTTTTATGTCTAAAACATAGGAAGCTTCTCCCAGGTCCTTCATGGAGAAATTCTTACAGAGGTAAGCTTTGATGCCTTGCATCATCCCTATATCATTCCCAATGATTAGGATGTCGTCAATATAGAGGACTAAAAATACCACCATGCTCCCACTGGCCTTCTGATACACACAGGATTCCTCCGAATTCTTGAGAAAACCAGACAATCTAATAATCTCGTCGAATCTAAGATTCTGACTTCGTGAAGCTTGTTAAAGTCCATAAATTGATTTCTTAAGCTTACATACCATACCCGAGTTCTCGCTATATGCAAAACTCTTCGGTTGTTCCATATAGATTTCTTCATCAAGAAATCCATTTAGAAAATTCATTTTGATATCTATTTGCCAAATCTCGTAATCATAATAAACAGCTATAGAAAACAAAATAATAATAGACTTAAGCATTGCTACTTGCGAAGACATTTCATCGTAGTCGATGCCAGGTCGCTGCATGTAACCTTTTGCTACCAATCGGACCTTATAGGTTTCAACCTTTCCATCAGGCCCGCGTTTCCTCTTGTAAACCCATTTACAACCAATAGGAACAATTCCTTCGGGAAGCGGAACCAAGTCCCAAACTTGATTCTCATGCATTGAGTCTAACTTGGATTTCATGGCATCTTGCCACTTCACGGAGTCGATGTCCAACATCAATTCTCTATAGGTAAAAGGGTCAGTCTCTTCAACTAAGAGAACATCAAGACTCTTTTCTTGTATCAAATACAAGCGTTCAGGAGGTCTAGATACCCTTTGTGACCTACAGAGTGTGTGTGTTGAAGGTTCTTCATCTACTTGAACTTCAGGTTCCTCCATTGGTTCGTTGTTTTCAGGTTGGACTTCATCATGTTCAACATGTCTATGATTACCATCTTTTGATAAAAATTCTACCTCTAGAAATTTTACAAAGCGAACTACGAACACATTTCGATACTCGGTATCATAGAACAGATATCCCTTCGTATTCGAAGGATATCCAACAAACCTAAACTTTTGCCCTCAAGGCGAAAGCTTATCTTGCTGAGCCATCCTGACATAGACAGGACAACCCCAAACCTTAACATAATTAAGATTTGGTTTCCTACTAGTCCATATCTCATATGGAGTCATCGAATAACTTTTGAAGGAATCATATTCAAAAGATGTGCAGTCGTTAGAAGAGAGTAGCCTTATAAATAATAGGGTAAATCTATAAAACTCAACATAGATCGGACCATATCCAATAAAGTCTGATTTCTCCTCTCAGACACTCCATTGTGCTGTGGAGTACCTGGAGAAGTATATTGAGCGAGAATCTCATTATCCTTCATATAATCCATGAAATCACTACTCATATATTCACCGCCTCGATAAGATCGAAGGCATTTAATATATTTACCATTCTATTTTTATACTACATTACGGAACTCTTTGAACTTTTCAAAGGTTTTCGATTTATGTCTCATCAGATAGATATAACCGTACCATGACATATCATCGATAAAGGTAACGAAGTATGAATAACCATTGTGAGCAATCTGACTTAGTAGACCACACACATCAGAATATACGAGTTCTATTAAGTTTATTGGCCGGTGTCTAACACCAGAAAATGGGGTTTTGGCCATCTTACCCTGAATACATGATTCACAAGTTGGATAAGGTTCAATGGTGAGATCTGGTATCAAACCATTCCTAAGCAATTGGATAAAGTGTTTCACACCTATATGAACTAGCCTCATATATCATAGTTTAGTATTATTAACTATAGGTAAACTACGTTTATTAATCCTAGTATTCAAAATATCTCTAAAAGTATGCAATATGTAATGACCATGCTCATTTGGACAATAAAGGATTTGAATATTACGTCTATCATATAAATATAATGAACAGTTCTTAATATTAACATGACAACCTTTGTAACTAAAACAAAAAGAGATATAATATCTGCTACACATCCTGGTACAACGTAGCAATCATTTAGCAAAAGGGTCACACTCGATAAGAGGATCTCGCATACTCCCACTACAACCGCATCCAGAGAGTTTCCACTCCCAAAATGCAACTGCATCTCTCCAGACTTCAGCTTCTTACTTTCCTTCAGCACCTGCAACGAATTGCAAATGTGAACAGGACAAGCAGAATCCAAAATCCAGCTGGACGTAACAGCTTCACAAGCTAGTGAGATATCAATAACTGGAAAAATAAATATACCTGATGTAGATGCTCTCTCTCTCCCCTAATCTGGGCAATGTAGTCAGGACAGTTCCTTTTTCAATTCCCGACTTTACTGCAATGATGGCATTTTTCTTCAGATGCCCTCTTGGGCTTAGCTATATTTCCTTGCGGTGGAGGACCAAAACCCTTCTTCTTTTTCGCTTTCGTCTTCTTTCCCTTTGGCCTAGCCTGGGAAGAAGCAGAAAGTGAAGTAGGTTTCGGAGGGTAGTCGGTAATCCATACCTGAGGTCCTTTTCCGTAATGATCAGCATCCTATGTAGTTAATGGTAGGAACATATAATTCCATTCATATTGAAGTACATTACGAATTGGCGATAAGATGCTGGGAACGAACCAAAAATGACACTCATACCGAGAATACCATTCAGAGGGAGATTATGTTGCCTCAGTTGTTCAATCAAATCGATCAAGTGAAGAATATGTGAGCTAACAGCTTGCCCCTCGTCAAGTCGCGCATGGAACAGTTCCATCGCCACTTTATGAACAACAACTTGTTATTGGTTCATATACGATTCTCTTAATCGCATCATCATACTATATGCATCTGCCATGCCACAGTTCTACCTTTTGAGTTCCAATGCCAATGAACTTAGAATGTACGATTTAACTTTTAAATCATCATCTTTCTAAGACTGGAAAGTTTCTAGTTCCGCCGGTGTTGCATCCTTAGACACAGCAAGGAGCAGCAGGCCCTCAAGTACATATCCCAACTTTTCGGATTCAAGGACAATCCTTAAATCCATATCTCAATCGGAAAAGTTTTCAGTGCCTTTTAGTTTGTTTGTTTCTAATATACGCAGAAACGAATTAGTCGATTGTGCCGCCATCGCAAATCTATCATATAGATTACGAAAAACGGTTAGCAGAATTAAACTGTTTCATATAATATCAAAACCATTAACTAAATCATGGATTTTTAATTTAAAAATGCCCCTCCCTCTAAATCATGCAATATTGTAATCCCCAAACAAAATAAAAAGATTTAATAATTAAATTAAATACAAATAGTGAAAGGTGGACCTCATGAATATATTTCAGCTCACAGCTTTGGCACGTTCTCGCCTACGTATATTCATTAGGTAGACAACTCATTGTCAATCACTCACTAGTGACTCATGGGTTTCCGGTCCTGGTCATTTCTCGTTGTGACAGCTTTGACACGTTCATAAGGTGGCGTACCAAGGTTAAAATCATCAATGATAAACTCAAGCTACTTGCATAACCCTGACAGTTTTGGCACGTTCAGGATTCCGCTTTTGTTTGAATTTATCTAGTGTCAAATATACATCCGACATAAATAAATTTATATCGGCTACACCCTCACAGCATTGGCACGTTCTCGAATGTAGTCATAGAAAATATATCTATAAACCGTATTGACAAGACAGACCATGTAACATGCATCAAATACACAATAAACATAAAACCTTATTAATTAGGGATTTTTCGTAAAATGTCTTACACCCTAAATTTAATCAAATTAAATTAAAACATGCATGTATCAAGCAGAGACAAGATCAAACATTAGATTTAAAGGGCTTAGAATCAGACTCGTTCTGATACCATTTTTTTTGGGGTTTTAAGGGGTATTTGATGAGTGGAAAATATATCAATATTTACTGCCCCTTTTACTTAATATTTTGTTTAGTTTCTCGGGTTTGATGAACGTTTTGATGTGTTTTAGTTTATTTTACAGATAAAATAATATTGGGACACAATGAAATCATTTAGGATGAAATGTGGGTCAAATAAGGGCAAAAATTGGACTTGACATATTAATTTTGGAGATTGGAAACTTGAAAGGGCGTTTTAACGAAGTGCAGTTTTGGAAATTCCAGTTTTACGTATCTGTCGTATTTTGGGAATAACGTTTTACTCCGATATCAGATTGAGCTGATTCAAGTTCCAGATTAAAGAAGACTCAAAGATCTATAACTTTAGAACATAAAATAATTTCGAATTCTGAATATTTCATGCCCGAAATTGATGAACCATCCAGAAGTGTGTTGTGTGTAATTATTGAAGTCATTTTCAATCATTTTCAAACCAAAAAATAAATAAATAAATAAATAATAAAAATTATCAAATCACCACCAAACATGATAAGCAATTAGTGGAGCAATTAATAATGGATTTTGTGGAGCAATTAGTGGAGCAATTAATAATGGATTTGCTGGATGATTTGAAGGAGGCAAAATTTTGCCTATAAATACCAAGCCATTTCATTTGTAAATTCATACTTTCTTCTAAGTAATTCCTTAAGAATACTAAGAAGATTGTATCTTGTTTGTTTATTTACAGCTTTCAGTAATTAATTTCCGCTTTCGCACTTTCTTTTCTTTACTTTTCAATTTTTACTTTCCTCAATTTACTTTTACGCACAGTACTTTTCTTTCTTTAATTTTCAGTTTTTACTTTTTAGTAATGAGGAGGTAACTCCCCTTTGCTGGGGTAAAAGGTAAAACTTTTATTACTAATATTTAGATTAATCTCCCTTAATTATAATATATAAACTAGTTAAAACCTGACTTAACGAGGATACCGCCATATTGGTCGGTTGGTAATTATTTAAATTGGTTTTAACCTGACTAAACTAGATACCGCCTGATTAGTCGGTTGGTAATTAATTATTAATTTGACTTAATCTGGATACCGCCTATATAGTTGGTTGGTAATTATCATGTAAAGTTAATATATTATATGGTTCAATTGGGTTATACTCGGTATTTGCGTCTGACCATCGATAGAGGCTTTCGCATAATTTAGTGTTCTAGGTTAGTAAACCGATATATTACACAAAAATAAAATAACCACTTCATCTTTAAAATGATATTGGAAGATTCACAACCCTAGATAGTTTCCTAATATTGAATTTTCTTAAACCTACTTTCGCGCAATTTTATTTACTTGTTTTTAAATTCAAAATCATCACCACTTCAAATCAATCAATCAACATGTTAGATACTAGTAATCATTTGACCTCATAGAATTAATAGATTAGGTATTAAGTCCTCGTGGGATCGATACTTTTTATACTACTTGAACGATACATGTGCTTGCGTTATACGCGAGTGATTACGCACCGGTCAAGTTTTTTGCGCCGTTGCCGGGGACTTATTTATCTTTTACTATTAATTTTGAGGTTAGATATCTTTACTTGTATCTAATTTCTTTTTACTTATTGTTTTTGTTTTCTTTTGTTTCAGGTTCTCAGAAACTACATGAGACGAACCAGAAGCTTTGAACTCCTACCACTTGACCCAGAAATTGAAAGAACCATCAGAAAGTTGAGAAAAGAAAGGCGAGAAGGCCAAGAAGCTTTAGTCAACATGGAACCTGAACCTTTGGAAGTTGCACCACCAATACCCATTCGAGACAGAACCATTCCGGTGGTCGACAGCTTCATTTCCTGTATTGTACTTCCTCATTTACCAGAAAATGTGTGTGACATCAAAACATGCATCCAGATGATTCAGCAGTCAGTATAGTTTGGGGGAAATGCAACTGAAGATCCTAATGCCCATATCAGCGACTTCCTGGAAGTTTGCGGTACTTTCAATTACAACCGAGCAGTTGAAGAAGCAATGAGACTGTGGGTTTTTCCATATTCTCTGAAAGACAGAGCTAAAGCTTGGCTACATTCGTTACCAGTAGGTTCCATCACAACTTGGAACACTCTAGCCACCAAATTCCTTGCAAAGTACTTTCCACCAGCCAGAACTGCAAAGTTGAGGAATGACATCACATCCTTCGTGCAACAAGATTCAGAATCCCTTTGCGAAGCTTGGGAAAGATTCAAAGATTTACTCCGGAAATGTCCTTATCATGAGATCGCAAAGTGGCTACAAGTCCAAACCTTCTACAATGGACTTTCTCGAATAATGAGAACCACAATTGATTCTGCTGCTTGAGGAGCTTTGATGGCAAAATGAGAAGATCAGGCCTGGGACTTAATTGAAGAAATGGCCAACAACAATTATTTATGGCCAACAGAAAGGAGCATGATCCATAGAATTGCAGGAATTTATGAAGTTCAAGCCAACACAGCACTGAACTCCAAGCTGGATGTGATTTGCAAAAATCTGGAAACTCTTAACATGAAAGTTAATGGTGGATCCACAAGTTCACCATATGGAGGAGAACCAGAACCAAACCAACTTGAAGAAATGGTGAATTATGTCAACAATTTCAACAGACAGGGGAACAATCCATATTCCAACTCAGGGTGGAGGAATCATCCGAATTTTTCATGGAGCAACAATTGAGGGCAAAAAAACAATCCCTCAAAGGGATTCCAACAACAGAACTATCCACCACATGGATTCCAGCAACAGAACAAAGGCCAGGAGCATGAAAAAGAACCAGGAATAGTAGAAGTGCTAGCCCAGTTAAAGAAGCAAGAAGCAAAATACGATGCTTAATCAGCTATGGTTCAAAATCAAGTAGCATTGAATCAAAGCCATTCAGCCTCTATTAAAGTTACAGACCGCCAGGTACCCTTCCTAGCAACACAGAGCCAAATCCAAGGAACATGGGAAAGAAGCATTGTCATTGTAGGCACTGCATTTTTGCATATAAGTCCATATGATGAGTCTCTTATGGAGACATTACCTTTTAAACTGCGGAAGTCGCGAGAAACGGACGTCAGAAGGGTAAAGTTGCAAATTGCATTTTCGTTATTTAATTCAGTTTTCTAGCTTCGGTTTGCTCGTGGATCTCTGTTTCAAAGTTTATCCTCGGACCACCAAAGCCCCATAAGCCACTCACCAACAAACCATGACACCAAGACACAAATGCCCAAAATCACACGAAAATCCAAAGCCCACGCCCAGGCACTACCACACACCCATCACTCTCCTAATTAGCCAAATACACTTTTAACACATGCATAAATCAAGCCAAATCCTTTTTAATAAAAGAAATCTCATGGATCCATTTCCTTATCAAAACCAATCACAATCCTAAATTAGAGAGATCCTCTAGATATTACGAGATCATTCCTTATGAGATACTAATTACGAGATGTCACCATCATTAGAAATTCTTAGAATATTCTTCCTATTCAAAATCGGATTGCTTCCAACCCCTTGCTTATAAAAAGAGGCATTCACCCACCTTACAAAACCTAGCTCACACACCCAAA
Source organism: Zanthoxylum bungeanum (assembly GCA_019454045.1). Classification (NCBI taxonomy): domain Eukaryota; kingdom Viridiplantae; phylum Streptophyta; class Magnoliopsida; order Sapindales; family Rutaceae; genus Zanthoxylum; species Zanthoxylum bungeanum. Next base: position 42,136 of record SKCR01007791.1, read on the forward strand.
GCCTCCCAAATTCCCTTTAATGCCGCATCCTCATACGCCGCTCAAGAGCCAAGAATGCCTCCTGTGCCGCATCCCTATCAAATATATCACTACCAAATGCGGTCCAATGCCACATTTTACCCATCAAAAATAGCCTTCACGCATCATAAACCAAACAGCCCACTGCCTCACACATCAGCATATCACTCACGCCAATAGTCACGCACCAAGAACCTTCAAACGCCACATGCCCTCATGCCCACTACCTCACACCAAGTCCCCTCACTGCACACATAAAGCCCTCCTTCAAGCCCACTGCCTCACCCAAAAAAATTGTCAACCAGTCCCCTGAAATCGCCCCACTGCAGTCCAAAAAACTGCACTATTTGACCACCGAAACAGCCTCTATTTTACCCCTTAAAACTGCAAAGAATCAGCAGCAAAATAGCGAGGAAATAACAGTGAAACAGAGTGAAAACAGCAGCCCAAAATAGTTAAACAGCGAAGGAAAACATTGAGTTAGTGAACCGGAGGAGTTACGGAGCATTAACCTTTCCGACGGCCGTGTAACGCACTTCCAAGAAGCGACGTAAAAGGTTAGACCTGAGGGCACCTTCTTTATTTATTATCTTTAGTTTTTATTTATTTTAATAATTTATTTCGCATGAACGTTATTGATTGATGCATGATGTGAATTCCGGATGAACAGAATGTGTGTTCTCTTTTATGGTATATCGGATGGAAACTCGGACGTAAATTCCGTAGCCAATTCTGAATGGATGGTATTGCGGTTTGCACTATTATTTAATTCAGTTGTCTAGCTTCGGTTTGCTCATTGGGTCTCTGTTTCAAAGTTTATCCTGGGACCAAAGCCCCATAAGCCACTCACCAAACCATACACCAAGCCCAAATACCCAAATCCACCAAAAATCCAAAGCCCACGCCTATACACTACCCACATGCCCATCACTCTCCTAATTAGCCAAATACACTTTTAACACATGCATAAATCAAGCCAAATCCTTTCCTTAATAAAAGAAATCTCATGGATCCATTTCCTAATCAAAACCAATCACAATCCTAAATTAGAGAGATTCATTCCTTATGAGATACTAATTAGGAGATGTCACCATCATTAGAATATTCTTTCCTATTCAAACTAGGATTGCTTCCAACCCTTTGCTTATAAAAAGAGGCATTCACCCACCTTACAGAACCTAGCTCACACGCCCAATGCCTCCTAAATTCCATTCATATTGCCGCATCCCTCATACGCCCAAAGCCTCCAAGAATTGCCTCCATTGCCGCATCATTCACTACCAAATAATCGTCCATATTACCGCATTTTACCCATCAAAATAGCCTTCACGCATCATAAACCAAACAGACCACTGCCTCACACATCAGCATATCACTCATGCCAATAGTCACGCACCAAGAACCTTCAAACGTCACCTGCCCTCAAGCCCACTACCTCACACCAAGTACCCTCACTGCACGCACAAAGCCCTCCTTCAAGCCCACTACCTCACCCAAAAAAACCCTCAACCAGTCCTCTAAAATTGCCCCACTGCAGTCCAAAAAATTACACTATTTAACCACCGAAACAGCCCATATTTTACCCCTCAAAATCGCAAAGAACCAGCAGAAAAACAATGAGGAAACAGCAGCAAAACAGAGTGAAAATAGCAGCCCAAAACAGCGAAACAGCGAAGGAAAACGTTGAGTTAGTGAACCGGAGGAGTTGCGGAGCATTAACCCTTCCGACGGCCGTGTAACGCACTTCCAAGAAGCAACGTAAAAGGTTAGACCTGAGGGCACCTTCTTTATTTATTATCTTTCATTTTTATTTATTTTAATACTTTATTTCGCATGAATGTATGGATTGATGCATGATGTGAATTCCGGATGAACAGAATGCGTGTTCTCTTTTGTGGTTATCGGATGAAAACTCGGATGTAAATTCCGTAGCCGATTCTGAATGGACGGTATTACGGTTTGCACTCGGGATATACAATGCCATGTACTACTTAAGAGACACACGTATTTCGTTTCATCCAAACTTGTATTCGAGCATGATTTAGTCTAGTAGATTATTTATCATGATTTAGTCTAGTATGTTATATATATATATATATTTTTTGAGCATGATTAGTTATTTATTTTGTGTTTGGAATTTGCATTATATTTATGTTGTTATTTGTTTTCCGCATTATATAATTGAAGCATGTTCATGGGATTTCCGTGTGTTATCGTGTGTTTGCCATTAGGAAGACTTACTTTTCAAGCATGCAAACTTAGACATAGGATTTATTTTGATGAATGCGGACTAGATCTAAGTTACCTTTGAGCATACATGTTGAGTAGATTCGGTTAGTTTATTGCACAAATCATATCATTACAAGTGACATAAGTAAGAGACCATTCCGAACCCAACGATTTGAGGTCTTCCCTTGCGAGGGGTGAGTACGGCCTTAAATCACATTTTCCCGGTTCACACCGGGTGGCGACTCTATTTTATTCTCCGGTTTAGTCTCCCGTGGGCGATTCTGTACTCCCAACTAGGCCGCGAGCCTAGAACAGCGTCCCCGATTTCTATGTCCTACAGTCATGCTATCATGTTAAAAAGCGGTATTGAAATCAACAAAGATTTTGGAATCAAGGAAACAATTGAAGATATTCCAAAAGAAACAAAGCAACAGATGGAGGAAAAAGAAGCAAATGAAAAAGAACAGATCACTCCACCTCCACCTTTTCCTCAGCGTCTTCAGAAAAACAAATTGGACAAGCAGTTTGCTCGTTTCCTGAAGGTGTTCAAAAAGCTGCACATCAACATTCCATTTGCAGAAGCCTTGGAACAAATGCCCAGCTATGTCAAATTCATGAAAGACATTCTTTCACGAAAATAGAGATTGGGAGACTACGAGACAGTAGCATTGACGGAAGAATGTAGTGCCATCAATCAGAGGAAACTTCCCCCGAAGTTGAAAGATCCTGGCAGTTTCACCATTCCATGCATCATAGGAGAACATAACTTTGGTAAGGCTTTATGTGATTTAGGTGCAAGTGTTAACTTGATGCCTTTTTCTATTTTCAGGAAACTGCAGATTGGAGATACAATGCCCACTTCAGTCTCTCTACAACTTGCTGATAGAACGCTCGTATTTCCAAGAGGCGTAGTTGAGGATGTGCTGGTCAAGGTGTACAAATTCATTTTCCCAGCAGATTTTATTGTCCTTGATATGGAGGAAGATGAAGACGTGCCGATAATTCTCGGGAGACCATTCTTGGCTACAGGTCGAACCATTATTAATGTACAAAATGAGAATTAACCATGAGGGTACAGGACCAAGAAGTAACATTCAATATTTTCAAGGCCATGAATTTCCCAGATGATGAAAAGAATGAAGAATGTTTTAGACTTGATGTGATACACAGTACCATTCAGAACTCCAATGCAATGCAAAGTTCTATTGATAAACTTAAAATATGTCAATTGCCTATGGAGCCTGAAGATATAGCGTATTTTGCACTGAAAAAGCCAATTCTTGCACTACAAGCAATAGAAGAGAAAAAGTTCCACTAGCTCAACGAATTGGAGGAATTTCACAATCGGCCTTTTGGGGATGCCAAATTGTACAAAGAAAAGGCCAAGAAGAGCCTTGTTGAGAAGTTAGTGCGCATACAACTAGAACCAGGGCAGAAGGTACTGTTAAACAAATCAAGGGTGAAATTCTTCCCATGGAAGCCAAAATAACGGTGTTCAAGTCCATTTGTGATCACCAAGGTTTTACCAGATAGAGCCGTTGAGATACTAGATCCCAACACCAAAGAAACATTCAAGGTTAACAGTCAGCGAGTCAAGAACTACTGGGGAGAATCATTTCAGCAACAAAAAGAAAGTTTCACACTTTCAGATCCAGCCTAATGTTCGAGAAGTCACGTCTAGCTGACGACTTTAAACTTAGCGTTAGCAGGGAGGCAACCCATGCAATTTGTGTATATATTGTGATTTGGTGTGATTTAATTTTGTGTGTTTAGTTTTTACAGATTAAGATAATTCAAGATGGAAGAAGTTCTCACAAATCTTCACAAGCAATTTCCTTCTCTCCCTCAAAACTCTCTAATGAAAGTCTACAAAGCTCGCTTGGAACGGATAAGACTACTGATGATTCATGATATTCCTAAAGACATTCCTTGGGTAATCGAAGCACGGGTCCGATTAGCAGTTGAGTATTCTGATTCCTGTAATTCTTATTTACTCGGTTTTTGAAAAAGCACCTTTGCAAAGAAACGTAGAGCTAAGCAAATGGGTGTTTGTTATAAATGTGCACTCTGGAATTGCAATACTCGTTGTCATTCTTTAGAAATGGTGTCTGATAATCGCGAAGATAAAATTAAATTCATTAGGGATGGCTTGAGTAAGGAGTCTGTAGATGATATATCTTCAACTCTTGAGACGCATCCCAGTGGATATGTTCAAATAGCCATTCGCAAATTACATACACAATTTCAAAAAGAAAGACAACAGTTAAGTCTCGGGAATCTAACTCAAAAAGACCCTGTTTGCCAATTTATAAGAAAATTGGATGGAAAACTTGTCCCTGACGCATAGACGTCAATCAGGCTGCTACTTTTCTTGTAAATATTATATCTCTTTGTCTTTTCCTAATAATTGTAATTTGTTTTGTTGTTTTCTTTTATTTTCTCCGACAGGATCCAGACCTTTTTTACTATCACGATTTATTTTACTATTAACGAATAATTGTCATTTGGCAGGTACTAGTGCTATTATTTTACTCACCATTTTCAGGTTTTATAAATTCAACTCATCATTGCAGTTTTGAAGACATCTAGGGTAAAACATGGAAGCCACTTCAAGAAGACGAGTTGAAAACATCTGTGTGTTTTGCGGTACTAGTGTTGGTACTAAGCCACAATACGTAGAAGTATCACATGAATTGGGTCGAGTCTTAGCTGCAAGGAATATGCACGTAGTATATGCGGAGGCAATCTTGGACTAATAGGGATCGTTTCAAAGGCTGTACAGGAAAGAGGTAGTCACGTTTTGGGAGTCATCCCAAAACCCTTAGCAGAGGAAAATCTTATTGGATCATCAAACGGAGATGAACTGATCGTGCCAGGTATGTCTGAACGATTAGCAGAAATGATTAATCGTGCTGATGCTTTTATTGCTTTGCCATGTGGCTTAGGTACATTGGAGGAAATTTTTATAGTGCTATCTTGGGCGAACCTTAACATACACCAGAAACCGCTTGGACTGTACAACATTGAAGGATTTTATGATTTTCTTTGTGTGTTTCTTGATGATGCTCGGAGAAATGGGTTTGTGTCAAAACCTATGAAAGAACTCATTTTTACTGCCAGAACTGCTCCAGATCTAATAGATCAACTCTTAGCCTATGAACCACAAGTTGACCCTATCCTTTCAAAGATAAATTGGTCCGAAGATGATCGTTGTAAGAGGCGTCGGATTAATCTGCATCTTAACCTTTAATTTCCTGTAGAATTTCAGCTAACCAGGTATTATCTTCTAAACTCTTCTTCTACTGTTTAAGACATTGGGGATAATGTCTCATTTAGGTTTGGGGGAGGGAATTAGTTGATCAGTACCTTGTTTTTAGTTTGTGTGTTCTTTTTATTTTTAGTCCAAAAATTTTCGAAAAATACAAAAAAATTTAAAAATTTTCAAAAATTACAAAAATATTTTGTTTTTTTATTTTTACTAAAAAGGTGAAATTGGTAAGAGATAGCTGAGTAAGGAGTTTCCACTCCTGAGACGTATCTCAAACCTATTTCAAAATAAATTAATTTTTTTTATTTCCTTTTGAATTATTTAATTGTAAATTCTCCATAAAATTGACTAAAATGGATCTTCATATGCTCAGTTGATAGGTATTATCAACATGCATAGTAATATACGGACATGAACTGTAATTGAAAAGTTTGTAATATTCAGTGCTCTAGTTTAATTGGAGGAAGCATCTCAAAAAAAAAAGCAATGGAGTAAAAAAAAAAAAAACGTCTGAGATCTGAGTTATTAAGTCTGTAAGGGTGTTTTAACACCTAGTGCCCTAAAGCCAACTGGTTTGGGAGTCATTGGCCCAAAACTCGATACATAGATTAAAGATGCTGCAAAAATATATATATCCGAAGTCTGAATAATTAAGTCTGTAGGGGTGTCTTAACACCTGGTGCCCTAAAGCCAACTGGTTTGGGAGCCCCCGACCCAACACTCGCTACATAGACGGAAAGTATTTTATATAAATAAAAAAAATCAAAAATCAAAGAAAAAATCAGAAAAATGAGAAAAATTATTCCATTGCTACAAAAAGGTGTGAATTCCGATAAAATTTTATTTTGTTGTGGGCAAAAATGAGTTGTTTAATATTTTGTTGGCTGTGTATATGGAGAATGGTAAAAATGATCAGAGAATTTACTTATTCAATAATTTAGAAAGAAACAAAACAACTAGTAACTTGGAGTAGAAATTTCACATGATTAGTCACTAACGTTTTTATTCTCTTTTCGCTTGTCTTTTTGCTTTTGTGTGCATTAGTTTCACTACCTTTTTTCTTATATAAAATGTTTGTGGGTATCATTGTTGTAAACCCTCACGAGACTACAACTCGTCCACTAGGGACACCTAGGGGTTTAAAGGCTTGTTGCATACGCTAAATGCAACCGTGATCCCTACGAAAGTGGCTTAGTTAAATTTTATTTTAAAGATGTTTATGTTAATTTATTCTATGTTTTGCTCGAGGACTAGCAAAATGTTAGGTTTGGGGGTGTGATGAGTGGTAATTATATCACTATTTCCCACTCATTTAACCTAATATTTTGTATACTGCATGAGAGAAAAGACTTCACTAACTCAACGAATTGGAGGAATTTCGCCTACAGGCTTATGAGAATGCCAGATTGTACATAGAAAAGACCAAGAAATGGCATGACCGAAAAATAGTGCACAAACAGTTGGAACCAAGGCAGCAGGTGCTATTGTACAACTCAAGATTGAAACTTTTCCCTGGAAAGTTAAAATCAAGGTGGTCAGGTCCATTTTTAATCACTCAGGTTTTTCCATATGGAGCTGTTGAGTTATTAGATCCCAACACCAACGGAACATTCAAGGTTAACAGTCAACGTGTCAAGCACTACTAGGGAGAATCATTTGAACGATAAAAAGAAAGTGTCACACTTTCAGATCCAGCCTAAAGATCGAGAAGTCAAGTCTAGCTGACGACTTTAAACTTAGCGCTCGCAGGGAGGCAACCCATGCAATTTATGTATATATTGTGATTTGGTGTGACTTAATTTTGTGTGTTTAGTTTTTGCAGATTAAGTCCTTTCAAGATGGAAGAAGCTCTCGCAAAACTTCACAAGCAATTTCCTTCTCTCCCTCAAAAATCTCTGATGAAAGTCTACAAAGCTCGCTTGGAACGGATGAGGTTACTGACGATCCATGGTGTTCCTAATGATATTCGTTGGGTAATTGAAGCACGGGTCCGATTGGCAGGTGAGTCTTCTGAATCTTTTTTTTCACATCTGCCTGGTTTTGGAAGAAGCACCTATGCAAAGAAACGTAGAGCTAAGCAAATGGGTGTTTGTTACAAATGTGCACGCTGGAATTGCAATACTCGTTGTCGTTCTTTAGGAATGGTGTCTGATAATCGCGAAGATAAAATTAAATTCATTAGGGATGGCTTGAGTAAGGAGTCTGTAGATAATATATCTTCGACTCTTGAGACGCATCCCAGTGGATATGTACACATAGCCACTCGCAAATTACATACACAATTTCAAAAAGAAAGACAACAGTTAAGTCTCGGGAATCTGACTCAAAAAGACCCTGTTTTCCAATTTATAAGAAAATTGGATGGGAAACTTGTCCCTGACGCATAGACGTCAATCAGGCTACTACTTTTCTTGTAAATATTATATCTCTTTGTCTTTTCCTAATAATTGTAATTTGTTTTGTTGTTTTCTTTTATTTTCTCCGACAAGATCCAGACCTTTTTTCTTATCACGATTTATTTTACTATTAACGAATAATTGTCATTTGGCAGATACTAGTGCTATTATTTTACTCACCCTTTTCAGGTTTTATAAATTCAACTCATCATTGCAGTTTTGAAGACATCTAGAGTAAAACATGGAAGCCACTTCAAGAAGACGAGTTGAAAACATCTGTGTGTTTTGCGGTACTAGTGTTGGTACTAAGCCAAAATACGTAGAAGCAGCACATGAATTGGGTACCAAATCGAGGCAAACTCTGAATACTAGATATGATTATGCACTTAGTATATGGCGGAGGCAATCTTGGACTAATGAGGATCGTTTCAAAGGCCGTACAGGAAGGAGGTAGTCACGTTTTGGGAATCATCCCAAAACCCTTGGCAGAGGCAAATCTTATTGAACCATCAAACGGAGAGGAACTGATCATGCCAGGTATGTCTGAACGATTGGTAGAAATGATTAATCGTGCTGATGCTTTTATTACTTTGCCAGGTGGCTTGGGTATATTGGAGGAAAGTCTTACAGTGTTATCTTGGGCGAATCTGAACATACACCAAAAACCGCTTGGACTGTACAATGTTGAAGGATTTTATGATTTTCTTTGTGTGTTTCTTGATGATGCCAGGATAAATAGGTTTGTGTCAAAATCTTTAAAAGAACTCCTTTCATTGCCAGAACTTCTCCGGATCTAATTGACCAAATCTTAGCTTATGAACCACAAATTGACCCTATCATTTCAAAGATAAATTGGTCTTAGGACGATCGTGGTAAGACGCGACGGATTAATCTGGATCTTAACCTTTAGATTTTCGTGTAGAATTTCAGTTAACCAGGTACTATCTTCTAAACTCTTCTTCTATTGTTTAAGACATTGGGGACAATGTCTCATTTAGGTGTGGGGCATGAAATTAGTTGATAAATATCTTGTTTTTAGTTGTGTGCTGTTTTTATTTTTAGTCCAAAATTTTTCGAAAAATACAAAAAAAAAAAATTTGAAAATTTTGAAAAAAATTACAAAAATATTTTGCGTTTTTGTTTTTATTTTGACGAAAATGGTGAAATTGGTAAGAGATAGCTGTGTAAGGAAATTCCACTCCGAGACGTGTCTCAAACCTATTTCGGAACAAGTTAATTTTTGTTTATTTCATTTTGAATTATTTAATTTGTGAATTCTCCATAACACTGACTAAAATGGATCTTCATATGCTCAGTTAGCAGGTATTATCAACATGCATAGTAACATACGGACATGAGCTATAATTGAAAAGTTTGTAATATTCAGTGCTCTACTTTAATTGGAGGTAGCATCTCAAAAAGTGATTGAGTAAAAAAAAACATCTGAGATCCGAGTTATTAAGTCTGTAAGGGTGTTTTAACACCTAGGGCCCTAAAGCCAACTGGTTTGGGAGTCACTGGCCCAAAGCTCGCTAAATGGATCAAAGATGCTGCAAAAATATATATATCTGAAGTCTGAGTAATTAACTTCGTAGGGGTGTCTTAACACTTGGTGTCCTAAAGCCAACTGGTTTGGGAGCCACCGACCCAACACTCGCTACATAGATGGAAGATATTGTATATAAATAAAAAAAACATGAAAAAATGAAAGAAAAAATTCAGAAAAATCAGAAAAATTATTCCATTGCTGCAAAAAAGGTGTGAATTCTGATAAAACTTTAGGACAAAAATATTACTCTCTTATCAACTAAACTTGTGATTGTTGTGGGCAAAAATGAGTTGATTAATATTTTGTCGGCTGTGCATATGGAGAATGGTAAATATAATCGGAGAATTTACTTATTCAGTAATTTAGAAAGAAATAAAACAACTAGTAACTTGGAGTAGAAGTTTCACCTGATTAGTCACTAACTTCTTTATTATATTTTCTCTTGTCTTTTTGCTTTTGTGTGCATTAGTTTTATTATATTTTTACTTTTGTAAAACGTTTGTGGGTATCGTTGATGTAAGCCCTCACGAGACTATAACTCGTCCACTAGGGACACCTAGGGGTTTAAAGACTTGTTGCATATGCTAATTGCAACCGTGATCCATACGAAAGTGGCTTAGTTTAATTTTAATTATTTCTTATATTTTATTTTGTTGTTTTTCTCGAGGACTAGAAAAATGTTAGGTTTGGGTTGTGATTAGCGGAAAATATATCAATATTTACCGTCCCTTTTACTTAATATTTTGTTTAGTTTCTCGGGTTTGATGAACGTTTTCATGTGTTTTAGTTTATTTTGCAGATAAAATAATATTGGGACATAATGAAATCATTTAGGACAAAATGTGGGTCAAATAAGGGCAAATATTGGACTTGACATATTAATTTTGGAGATTGGAAACTTGCAAGGGCGTTTTAACGAAGTGTAGTTTTGGAAATTCCAGTTTTGCGCATCTGTCGTATTTTGGGCATAACTATTTACTCCGATATCGGATTGAGCTGATTCAAGTTCCAGATTAACGAAGACTCAATGATCTACAACTTTGGAAGACAAAATAATTTCGAATTCTGAAGATTTCATGACCGAAATTGATGAACCATCCAGAAGTGTGTTGTGTGTAATTATTAAAGTCATTTTCAATCATTTTCAAAGCAAAAAATAAATTAATAAATAAATAAATAATAAAAATTATCAATCATTTGATGGAGGCAAAATTTTGCCTATAAATACCAAGCCATTTCATTTGTAAATTCATACTTTCTTCTAAGGAATTCCTTAAGAATACTAAGAAGATTGTATCTTGTTTGTTTATTTACATCTTTCAGTAATTAATTTCCGCTTTCGTACCTTCTTTTCTTTACTTTTCAGTTTTTACTTTCCGTAATTTACTTTTACGCACAGTACTTTTCTTTCTTTAATTTTCAGTTTTTACTTTTCAGTAATGAGGAGGTAACTCCCATTTGCTGGGGTAAATGGTAAAACTTTTATTACTAATATTTAGATTAATCTCCCTTAATTATAATATATAAACTAGTTAAAACCTGACTTAACGAGGATACCGCCATATTGGTCGGTTGGTAATTATTTAAATTGGTTTTAACCTGACTAAACTGGATACCGCCGGATTGGTCGGTTGGTAATTAATTATTAATTTGACTTAATCTGGATACCGCCTATATGGCTGGTTAGTAATTATCATGCAAAGTTAATATATTATATTAAGGGAGAAATCTAAAATAGAAGTAATAAAAGTGGATCCTTTTACCTCAGCATTTTCTTTTATTATACTTTTACTTTATTTACTTTTCAGCAATTTACTTTCAGCATTTACTTTTCAGCAATTTACTTTCAGCAATTTACTTTCAGCATTTACTTTTCAGTAATTTACTTTCAGCATTTACTTTTCAGCATTTAATTTTCAGTATTTAATTTCAGCATTTACTTTCCATCATTTACTTTTCAGCAATTTACTTTTCAGCATTTTACTTTATGTATTTTTTTTTATTTAAGTTTTTACTAACCCTAGTTATGTGTCGTAACTAAGTTAGTTATATGGGTTGTGATGAATTCTAATATCATCGGTTTATAAGGGGTTATTTTATAGTTTGGGTAATTTAAAGGTTTACTTATTAAGTCTTAAGCTTAATGCGTCTTGTTAATTGGCCACTAATAAGATTGATCTGGTAAATCTAAAATAAACTTGACAAAGGAATTTTAGGTTTCAGCCTTAGACTTAATAGCCAATGATCTTCCTTGAGGATAGATAACCCTTTAATAGATTTCCTTACAGGATAGACATATACCTGTCGGGCGGGGGTAGCCATAATTGGAACTTAAACTTAATGAATCCAGGTAATTTGGTTGACATAGACATATGGTTCAATTGGGTTATACTGGGTATTTGCGTAGGACCATCGACAGAGGCTTTCGCATTGTTTAATGATCCAGGTTAGTAAACCGATATATTACACAAAAATGAAATAATCACTTCATCTTTAAAATGATATTGGAAGATTCACAACCCTAGATAGTTTCCTAATATTGAATTTTCTTAAACCTACTTTCGCGCAATTTTATTTACTTGTTTTTAAATTCAAAATAATCATCATTTCAAATCAATCAATCAACCTGTTAGATACTAGTAATCATTTGACCTAATAAAATTAATAGATTAGCTATTAAGTCCTCGTGGGATCGATACTTTTTATACTACTTGAACGATACGTGCGCTTGCGTTATACGCGTGTGATTACGCATCGGTCAGTATTACCGGGTAATGCAGCGGAACCCGGAAAATCAAAATTTTCCGATTTCAAAAATTTTCTTGATCAATTAAAATAAACTTATTTATTTTAATTACAAAATATTTAAAATCTAAAATTTTTAACCAAGAAATCAAATTTCTTTGTAATTGTCGAATTGCCCCAATAGTTTGTAAATTGATCATTTTAATCCTCAAATTGTCAATTATAATTTTGAATGATTCCAAATCAGTATTAAGTGATTTTAATATGTCATACACATCAAAATACAAATTGTAACTCAAAAACCCAAAATTACCAAATTACCGAGAGCACCACAAGGATTGCAATTTGTGCATTTTGGTCCAAAGTTGTTCAAAACAAGTTAAGATCAAATCCAATCAACCCAAAATTTAACATGCATCATATACACATCATAATACATTATATATATGAAAAGCCCCAATTTGTAAAGGGTATAAACCCTAATTTTATAATTTCTTCAAATTGGATAAATTACACCAAGTCAAATGAATCCAACACTTCAATCAAGTTTCTACCGCATCAAACAAGTCTCACCAATTTGAAATAACTCTAGAACAATTCTAGGGCATCAAGGAGTTGCCCAACAACTCTAGAATGGCAACTAGATCATCAAATGATCAAAAGAATGCTTAATAACTCCTTATAAGCTTTCTTTGTATACCATACATGCAAACGCCCATCATCAAAGCTTCCAACCATCAAAAACATAAACTAGAAAGAGTATAAAACCTAATAACTACACATGTTGTAGCAAAGAATGAAAGGAACAAATTTCCCTCTAATGAAAGGTTGGAAATACTTACTAAATCTGAGCCTTTCTTTGTTTTTCTTCTTGTTTCTTCTCTTTTTCTCTCAACCTTATTTTGTTTATGTTTTTTAGGCTATGACTTATGTGAATAAAATTTAAAAACATAACCTTTATATATCCAGGTCACTTGGTCGAATTTGGCCTAAAGAAAACAAAAAGGATATTTTGTTTTATTAAACAAAAATCAAGACGTCAAATGGAATTTGAAAACCTTTTATTTAAAAGAAAGTCAACAATATACACAAATGAATCATTTCCTAACTTTATCATAATGGTATATATTTATATTTTAATTTCTTTAATCATTTAACAATTAAATAATTAAATAATTAATTAAATACAAATATCTCAAATATATGTATTTATTTACTTTAAATATCTCAAATACATATATTAATTATATATGTCAAATATCTCAATTTGACATTTAATTAATGTGTATTTAATAAAATCATACATTAAATATAAATACACATTAATTAAGAAATGACCAAAAGGTCATTTTGCATGTATTTTTCGTTTATCTGTTAAATGATTTATAAATAATCAATATTATTCATAAAAGTTGCCCTAGTGCTCTACGAGTATATTTCATTAGTGAGACTCTCTAGATTCAGGCATATCCGTCAAGAAATCCAATTTCATGTCCATAATTCACCCACCCATAAATTATGACGACCATGGATAAACTCATTGAATCATAGAGGTCGAGGTCATTGCATATGTTTAATTCCTCGGTCACAGGTATCCGGATATGTCCCAAAGATATAGATGAAAACGTCAAATCTTTATAGGGACAATCCTGTCGACGTCTCCATTAGCAATCTCTAAAAGAACACTCAGAACTCACTTCTAAAGTGTACCACGGGCCCATGGTTTTTTTCTGATTGGTAATTATATATGGACTACATATGCTCTGTACACAGAATTGACGGATCCTATCTTGACACACAAAGGATATCCTAAGGATCTATCATCACCCAACGAATAAGAGGAGGTATGATCTAAATAGATCGGTGACGTGACTGCCACCTAAGTGTGAAGGATGTCTCATATACCCACAGTAGTATCTCAAGTCAAAGAATCACAAATACCACTCAACCCGAGAAGATTCTTATTGACGTTGGTGTACTATCTATTAAGAATCTTCGGTGAGTCGTTCATTATTTCTCCGCTATAAACACCTAAATGTCTATACGAGTCTCCAAGACTAATGGTTCATTGAGAAACCATTGGAATCATATATTCCAGTATACGACATGTACCAGTCTCAACGAGTTTACTTTACTGACCAAGTAATATAAATCTTAACCAGGAACAGTCTAAGAATGACAACGTCATGATATAACTCAATGTCAGTTGTGACACTTTTGCAACTGTATCATAGCTAATCATTCTAAAGTCAATTACGTCTTTACCATATTAAGAGATATATTATATTATAGAAACTATTTATTTTATGCATAATAAAACATTTACAATAGTATTTACAAGTAAATACAACAGGAAATTGGCGCTATGAGCACCAACCCTAACAGGAACAACCGGAAACCATTACTATTTTATCTTGTGTTTTTGAAACCTATATGCTAAATAAACTTGTAGTTGTGTTGATGACTATTTTTGGTTCCAAGGGAAATTTAGGAAATTAACCCTTCGAACGAACCTCCATCGGCATTGAATTTGTTTTGTTAGTTGGGAACCAAAACAAACTTAGCAAGCAGAAAGACAATCACATAGATAAGGGTTTACGTGGTTCGATGGAGAGTGGCTTCAACTTACGTTCACGAGAGTAAATGAGTTTTTTATAACCTGCTCGGGGTCAAAAACCGATCCTAGCTACAAATGGGGTGATAAGTTTTCGAAGGGTTTACCACCTCTCGGATCTTGTACAAGTCCATTACAATTCTCTCAGATGATCGGGTATTGACCCACTTTCTCTCTCTATTACTAGGTATTAGAAGTCTTTTTGCAAGTAGTGAGATGTGAAAATTGTTATCCCATGAATATGTGGCTTCAACCCATTTATATATGTTGCACAATTATGACCCATAGCGTCACTATTTGTAAAAGACATTGTGGTTTTTGTACAAATTAACTGTGTGACAATGGAATTGCTATTTTATCATTTTGTAATTTGATTACTCGAATATATAAATGATAAAAGTCATTATGATTAGTTCCGGATTAATAAGATATGAGACAATATCAATCCACAAAGGTTTAATCATTAAATATCCCTAGTCGTAGTATTATCGAGACTGGACATCAATAATGCGGAATAGACTAGTATTGCACTTGTGCGTGTTATGGAAGCGTAACATCATAGTTCTCGTATATTTAAGTATTGGATACTTATGCAAGTGTGATAGGAGGTTGTGTTTTCTGATGGTACGGAAACAGCTTCGCTCTGGATAGACCCCTCGAAATCCTATTGGAAGTATGACTATGTGTCTCTGGGAATCCGATTCAGGGTAGGTGTATTTGGTCTTAACCTAAGACTTGCATCGTTAGTACTTGCTACAATCAATACACTTTGGTTTTGGTCGTCCGAGACTTTAACAGGTTCTGTGTACGCCTCTTTTGGGTTTATTGACAATCATAGTGTATTGGGTGTGATGTTAAGACGGAAGTATCACTTCAGTCATATGGAGATGATGATCACGTAGGGATACATATTTGGTTCTCTATTATGTTGCAACTATCGGGATAATATGAAAGGGTCATGATTATCCTACTATAGAGACTAGTTGCTTGTGATCCGATATATGCTCCGTACGGGGCAGGCACTATTCCACCCCCAAGCCTTGCATGTGACATCAGATACGAGATCGCAATACGAAATACTACGTATACTACGCTTGACATAGATTATATATTCCTTAAAGAATATTTCTGCAGAATTGGGTAGGCACGACGCTTTGCTAGAAGCCAACCATGTCTTGTAAATCGGTAAAAACGTGGTACAGGGTACGCACGTGTTCGGATAGTCCGACGACCGGATGAACTGCCAATATATCCAGGGATCTCATGGGTCGCTTCCCGAAGATTCACCGATGACGTATGACTCGAACATAATTAATCTAGGATTAATTATAAGAGAGAGAAAATTAATCTAGGATTAATTGCGGAAAGATTTTATCTGGGATAAAAATTCAATTTATAGAGAGAGAACGATTAATTCAGAATTAATCGATAAAATAATATATTCGATATATTAATGAAATTAGATTTCATAACGGAATTAAAATTGGATTTTAATTCGGGTGAACGAATTAATTTGGAATTAATTCGCGAGCGACTTTAATAATAATTTTGCGAGGCATTATTATTTAATTAAATTTGATTTAATTAAGTCGCAACGGAAAATTCGTTAATTCAGAATTAACGAACCCGAGCCCGGAATTTGTTTGCGGGCCCACTCAGATTTTGAATCAAGTGGGGCCCACATGTCACTTTATTTGCTTTAAGGTGATGGAAGTTAGTGAGCAAATTATTGGTAACTTGTTGCTTACACAAGTTAGACTTGTGATGGACATTTACTAACTACACTTTTGGTAAATGGATTTGATTTTTGAAATCAATAATACATTTAACAAAATTTGAAAACTCACTCACTCTCTCAACACACACAAAATCGTGAGCCTCTCTTTCTCATTTTCTTCTCCATTTTACCGAGAACTAGAAAGGGTAATAGGAAGATTTTGTTGCAAAATTTTCATAGAGCTAGCACTTAAAGGATCATACAAAGGTGATAGGGAAACATTCCCTAGAGTTTGGAATCTCAAACTTCAAGCTTGGAGCTTCACCATACAACTTTGGAGGAGCTTGGAGCAACTTCTCAAAGTGGATTTTTTGAACTCTACACTTACATCCAATCCGTTCAATGTAAGTATTTCCGCTACGTCTTTGCATATTTACACATCTTTCATGCTTCATATGATCTTGGTTTGTTCATTAGAACCTAACAATATAGGCTTCTTGAGCCTATTTGAGCATGAAATTGAACTTAGGGTTCTTAATCTAAAATTTGGGTATTTTTGATTTGAGCATGATTTAATCAAATTGTTTGTTTGAGTATGCTTATATAATGTTAACTTAGAGTTATGCATGATCAATTTTATGAAAAATTAATTGGATTAATTTTCCCCAAATATATAGGCTTGGCCGAATACATGAGGTACCCTAAACTCATGGTGATTTTGATTTTTTAGACCATTGGATGTGTTTAAAATGTTTGGATATATTGATTTGTGATTTAATTGGATTGAAATCAAAATTAATGAAAAAATCCATTATTGCCGAAAATGAGTAAGCATGTTAATGAGTTGATTTTGTTTCAATAATGTTGGACATGTATTGATAATATTAAAGCATGATTAATTATCTAAATTGGTATTTTGGAAATATTAATTTAAATAATTAATTATGGCTATACACTTTAATTAATTAAATTGTGAAATTTGGAATATTAGAATTTAATTAATTAGGCTTAATTTGGAATTAGGCTAAAATTGTTGTATTTGGGCCTAATGGGCTTGGTTGGGCCAAGTTGGTTTAGGACAATTGGATTAGATCCAAATTGGGCCTAAAACCATTCCATTAAGTCCAAATATAATAAATGGGCCTTTAAATAATTAATTGGGCCTAATGGGCTAAAATTAATTTTGTGGCAAAGGGTGATTCCTTATTGGGCTTTGGTTGCCAAAGTCCATGCCTTAATAAATTAATTGAAAGCCCATTGGACTTTAATTAATTGATATTGGATGTTAATTGGCCTTTAAGACCCATTAAGATTAGATTTAGAATCTAAGTCGCAAATGCACATTAAAAGTGTAATTACTTAATTTAGAATTAAATAAAGAATTAGTATTGAATACAAATTAAATTGGATTTAAAATTGTAGTTCGATATAATTCAAGAATACGCATTTGGAGTACTTATTCTTAAACGAGTTAGACTCGCACAAATCAAATCGTTGTTTGAACATTGGATGATCACTTTATTCAAAGATTAATTAATTGGATTATATTGATTGAATAACATGCTTTGTGTGAATACATGGATGTATTGTATGAATAATGTATATCGGATGGATATTAGATGGGTGAGGGAAATTTTGAAAATTATTGTAATAAATTTAGAATTTATTAAATTGGACCTGCGTGTCCAGCCTTTATCTCTCGATTCTTTGTAATTCTCTTCTCACCAATTCCCCTCAATGTAATGAGGTTTCTTTATTGTATTATGTAATTGGGTAGAAGTTAGAATAGTGCTAGCCGGGGAGAGGAAATTGAGTGATTTGTTCTAGGAATAATTTGTGAGATATCCATCCGCATATCATTATTAATTTATTTATCGCGCCTTATTATGCTTTTAGAATGCATGTTTAAGGGTGTATGATGAGACCTAATCAAAGATAATTAATTGGTTTCCAATTACGCGAAAAACCCTCAACAAATATTAAGCGTTTTCCTTTCATTGAGTGATTCATTCTTAAGATCCAAGATTGGCATTGGTTTGTTGGCCAAAGTCAAGACCTTTGTCCATCGCGGATGTGTTTGAATCATGAAGGCTTTGTTCCATATCGTATGTCTTGCCCAAGTTGTGATTTGTTGGCCAAAGTCAAGATCACTTCTTGTTCATCGACATCGATTACGATGCTTTCTAAAGTCAATGAGTCCCGCTTAAATGGAATCATTAAGCTTGTTGAGCCAAAGCCAATGCTTAGTTGATTCAGAGGAAAAAGGTTAGGAAAATATATTGGATATATTGGCATATATATTGTATATATGTTTCGGACTTGGAGGTCCACCTCCCGGATCTAGGAATTGGATGAGATCCAATTGATCTTAGAGATCTACCTAGTTAAATATCATACAGCTTGTTGGCCAAAATCAAGGTTGTGTGTTATTTAACGGGATCCTAACCCACTAGGAAACTAGGTTTCCCGAGTACTCAACAAAAGGTTATAGGCTCGCTGAAAAATAGTGGGAGGCCAGTATTGAATTTGCAATTTCGTTCAAATACTTGGCATTATGCGCTTTCAAATTATTTCGTCAATTATATATTTATTAGTTGGACTAATATTTTATTATTTTTCTTGTAACAGTTGGACTGTACCCAAATATCGTTAATTGAATAGTTTGACTATTGCAATTAAGATGACTGGAAAGATCGGAGTTAGAGACATTATCATGGGCGAAAATGTCTTTAATGGCGTGAACTTTCCTGATTGGGATATGAACCTCAGGATTTTCCTGGGGGCTGAGAGGATGCTCTATACGATAGAGAGACCTCTCGGGCCTAAGCTCGGAAATGAGCAGCCGCTTGAGCTTGAGCTTTGGAAGACTCATAGCGATGACAACTCAACTGCTCAATTTGTCATGCTCGTTGCGATGACCCCTCAATTTCGTCGCCAAAACAAGGGATTGGGTCCCTATATTATGATGGGAAAATTGAAGGACCTTCATCGATCTAATCTTAGATCACAAAGGTATGAATTGCAGAAGAAGCTATTTTGCACTTGAATTTCAGAGGGTATATTTGTTGAGCACTATGTGTCACAGATGATTACTGACATTGAACAGCTGGGTCACTAGGTATAACCTTTGAGGCTGAGACTTCTATAGATTTGATCTTGCAGTCTCTTCCTGACAGTTGGATCGGGTTCATCATGAACTACAATATAATGAACCAAGACCATACTCTTAGAGAGCTAATGGCAATGTTGTGTGAAGCAGAAAAAGAGCTATTGAAGGGAAAAAAGCGCGAGGCACACTTCTCTTCAACATCTCAATCTCCGAGGGCTTGGCCCAAGGCAACTGGAGGTGTAAAGAAGAAGAAGATGATGAAGGGCAAGGCCAAATCGTCAAAGTCTTCTGGGAAAGCTAAGGACAAATCCCAAGATGTATGCCTGCAGTGTGGAAAACGGGGTCAATGGAAGCGTGACTGCCGTGAGTACAAGGGGCACATGAAGGAAATCGAAGCGGGCAAGGCACCGACTTCAGGTATGTTTGTTATAGAAATAAACATGTCTACTTCTAGTTTTAAAAATTAGATTTTTGATTCTGGTTGTGGTACTCATATATATACTGATTTGCAGTAGCTGCGGATTAGCAGGAGACTGTCATCATGAGAGATAGACCTCCATGTTGGAAATGGGACTAGAGTCACCGTTTTGGCCGTTGGGACTTATATTTTGGAACTGCCCTCGGGGCATGTACTAAATCTTTCAGACTGTTATTATGTACCTAGTTTGACTAGGAATATTATATCTGTATCTTTATTGGCCCAATGTGGCTATACTTTTGTTTTTAGAAACACTAGGTGTTTTATGTACAAAAATGATATGGAGATATGCAGTGCTGATGTGAATAATGGTCTTTATATTTTGAATATAAATCAATCTCAAACATATAATGTAACAAACAAAAGGCTTAAACTAAGTAACAAAGATGAAACTTATATGTGGCATTGTCGTCTAGGACACATTAACAAGACTCGCATATCCACACTTTTGAAGAGTGGGTACTTGGACGGATTTGATCCAAATTCATATGACGTCTGCGAATCTTGTTTATTAGGAAAAATGCCTAAAATACCTTTTAGCGGTAAAGGTGCACGTGCTACCGAACTGTTAGCCCTCGTTCATAGTGACGTATGTGGGCCCATGTCTAGCCAGGCTAGAGGTGGATATGAATACTTCGTAACCTTTACGGATGATGCATCGCGTTATGGTTATGTGTATCTTATGAGACACAAGTCGGAAACCTTTGAGAAATTCAAAGAGTTTCGACATGAAGTAGAAAAACAGACCGGCAAAAGTATTAAAACATTACGTTCGGACCGTGGTGGAGAATACTTAAGCAATGAGTTTCTTGATTACTTGAAAGAGTATGGTATTCTTTCACAGTGGACTCCTCCCGGAATACCGCAATTAAACGGTGCGTCCGAACAGAGAAATCGAACTTTGTTAGACATGGTAAGGTCTATGATGAGTCGTACAGAGCTACCTATTTCCTTCTAGGGATATGCATTGAACAGTGTAATATTTATTTTGAATAAGGTTCCGTCAAAGTCTGCTCAATAGACTCCGTATGAGATATGGACAGGAAAGAAATCAGGTTTCTCATTCCTGAAGATTTGGGGATGATGGGCAAACGTTAAACGTTTGGATGGTAACAAACTTGAACCCAAATCGGATAAGTGTCTATTTGTAAGTTATCCTAGGGAAACCAAAGGATATTACTTCTACAACCCACAAGAGAACAAAGTATTTGTTGCTCTACATGCGGTTTTCCTTAAGAAGGAATTCCTAAATGCAGTAGTTAGTGGGAGGAAAGTAGAACTCGATGAAAATCGGAGTGATACTGTTCCTGGCACAGAATCCTTAACGGAACACGAACAGTTCATCGGGGATGAGACTGTACCACAATCTTCAAATACACAAGAACCGCGTAGATCAGAGAGAGTCAGAAAAAAACATGAAAAGCATGAGTTTCTGATCTCACTTCATGTGGATATTAATCTTATTGAGGAAGATTAACCGGCTACGTATGAGGAAGCGATACAAGGTATCGACTCCG
This sequence comes from Zanthoxylum bungeanum, assembly GCA_019454045.1. Classification (NCBI taxonomy): domain Eukaryota; kingdom Viridiplantae; phylum Streptophyta; class Magnoliopsida; order Sapindales; family Rutaceae; genus Zanthoxylum; species Zanthoxylum bungeanum. The sequence continues at coordinate 63,776 of SKCR01007791.1, forward strand.
GTTTTATGGCAAGATGCCATGAAGTCTGAAATTGATTCCATGTACACCAACCAAGTTTGGACACTGGTTGATGCACTAGAAGGCGTAAAGCTTATTGGTTGCAAATGGGTCTTCAAGAAGAAGACCGTAATGGATGGCAACATACAAATGTACAAAGTTAGGCTTGTAGCGAAGGGGTATCGTCAACGACATGGTATCGATTACGATGAAACTTTTTCACATGTTGCTATTGGGTTTTCTAGGTCAAACCAAGATCAAATTAAGCAAGAAATATGTGAATACAAGAAGAAGTATAGCGGAAATTATACTTACAACGATCGGCTTTTGGATGCGATGAACACAAAAATTTCTTCATGAGTTTCGGCCAAGCCCTCCTTGTGTGGATCTTCAAGCTCCAAGCTTTGAGTGTTGATTCCATGCTCATGAATGGGTTTCCCTATCACCTTTGAATGATCTCTTTAGTGTGCTAGCACTTGGAAAAATTTGCAACAAATTGTTTCCCTTCTCCTTGTGTGTGTCTCGGCCAATCCAAGAATGGAGAGAAAATTTTGGCACAATGCCAAGAGTAAGGGAGAGAAAAATATATGAGTGTGTTGTGTATATTTTTTATTTCAAAAATCAAATAAAAGATATACCATTTGCAATTTTCCAAAAAATTGGTACAAGGTATTAATGCCTTCAACAACTCACATAAATCAAAGAGTGACAAGATGGCAATCACCAAAAAGTGACAAGACTTCCGTCACTTGAGTGACTAATGATGTGACGCGTGATGTGACTTATGGGCCCCACTTGATTCAAAATTTGAGTGGGCCCGCACACACTCCCGGGCTGGGGTTCGCTAATTTCGAATTAACAAATTTTCCGTTGCGACGTAATTAAATCAAATTTAATTAAATAATTATGCCTAGCAAAATTACTATTCACGTCGCTAGCGAATTAATTCTAAATTAACTCGTTCGCCCGAATTAAAATCTAATTTTAATTTCGCGTCGAAATCTAATTTCGTTTAATATATCAAATATATTATTTTATCGATTAATTCCAAATTAATCATTCTCTCTTTTAATTGAATTTTATCCCAGATAAAATTTCTCCGTAATTAATCCTAGATTAATTTTCTCTCTCTTATAATTAATCCCAAATTAATTATGTGCGAGTCATACATCATCGGTGAATCTTAAGGAAGCGACCCATGAGATCCCTGGATATGTTGGCAGTAAATCTGGTCGTTCGGACTATTTGAACACGTACGTACCTAGTACTACGTTTTTACCGATTTACGAGACATGGTTGGCTTCTAGCAAAGCACCGTGCCTACCCAATTCTCTAAAAATATTCTTAAAGGAATATATATAATCTGTATCAGGCGTAGTGTACATAGTATTGCGTATTGCGTATTGCGATCCAGTATCGGATTTCACATGCTAGGCCTGGGGCTGGAATTGTGTATGCCCCGTACGAAGCATATATTGGATCTCTGGTAACTAGTCTGTATAATCGGATAAACATGACCTAGTCATATTATCCCGATAGCTGTAGCAAATAAGAGTACCAGTTCCTTATCCTACGTGACCATCATCTCCATATGACTGAAGTGATACTTCCATCTTGACATCACACTCAATACACTACGATTCTCAATATACCCAGAAGAGACGTACACAGAACCTGTTAAAGCCCTGGACGACCAAAACCAAAGTATATTGATTGTCGCAAGTATTAGCGATGTAAGTCTCAGGTTAAGACCAAATACACATACTCTGATTCAGACTTCCATAGACACATAGTCATACTACCAATGGAATTCCGAGGGGTCTATCCAGAGCGAAGCTGTTTCCGTACCATCGGCAAACACAACCTCCTATCACACTTGCATAAGTATCCAATACTTAAATATATGAGAACTATGTCGTCATGCTCCCACAATGTGCACAAGTGCAATACTAGTCTATTCCGCATTATCGATGTCCAATCTCGATAATACTATGACTAGGGATGTTTTAATTATTAAACCTTAGTGGGTTAATATTGTCTCATATCTTATTAATCCGGAACTAATCATATGGACTTTTATCATTTATATATCTTGGTAATCCAATTACAAATGATAAAAGAGTAATTTCCTTTGTCACATAGTTAATTTGTACAACAACACAATGTTCTGTACAAATAGTGATGATATGGGTCATAACCGTCCAACAATCTCCCACTTGGCCTATAGCCAATCACTCAAGTATCCTACACTTGAACTATGTACGGGTCGCTCAAACTTCTGCTGAGAAATTGCTTTCGTCAGCAGATTTGCAATGTTATCATCTGATGCGATTTATTCGATCATCACATCGCCACGATGTATGATCCGACGAATCAGATGAAACAATTGAAGTACATGTTTGGATCATCGATAAGACCATTAATTCTTTAGCTTGTGTCGTAGCCTAGCTCAGCCGTTAACAGAACTACACATAATCTAAATAGGATTATTATAGATCCAAATCGCTTCTATTACTGCCTCAGCAGCAGCAATATTCCGCTTTTGTTGTTTATTCGGCAACAACATCTTGCTTGGAAGATTTCCAGCTCACTGTTCCGTTATTCAAACTATATAGTACCCTTATTACGACTTATAGTCGTTTTTGTCGGTTTGGAAACTTGCAGCAGTGAACCCAGTCACTTCAAGTTCTTTTTCTCCATAGTTTAAGAAAGCATCCTTAGTTCAACTAAGATACATAAGGCTGTTCTTAACATCAATCCAGTCTACCACTTGGATTGGCCTGATTGTGACTTCATATGCTCAAAGCATATGTGACACTAGGTCACGTACATATATTTCAATGTACGAGTTCTCAGAGAGTGCCAACAACCTTTAGATCTATCCCAGTAGATCCTTATTCCTAGAATAAAGGTTGTTTCTCCCAAGTAGTCTACGGAGTATTTTCATGAAAGCCAAGCTTTCACCGATTGATTATGGGAATATCATTTCCAAGAAATGATATATCATCATTATTTAGGACAATCACTGTCAGTGCGCTCCCACTAACCTCCTTATATACACAAGAATCATTTTCGTTTTGAATTAAATCATATACCATTATGATTGCATCAAAACGCTGGTTCCAAGAACGTAATGCTTGCTTCAATCCATAAATGGATCGAATTAACTTGCAAACCTTGTTTGCTTGTTTTGGTACGATAAAACCATTAGGATGTTGTAAACATCCTCCAAAAGGTTTCCGTTTAAGGAAAGCGATTTTGACGTTCAGCTGCCATATTTCATAAATGAAACATGCAACATTAGCAAGCAGTATCCGAATGGATTTAACCATGACAACGAGTTAAAAGGTTTCGTCATAATCGACACAATGTTGATAATGATACCTTTTTCCTACAAGCCTAGCTTTGTACGTTTGTATGTTGCCATCCATGTATGTCTTCCTTGAAGACTCATATAGTACCAATAGGCACAATGCCTTCCGGTACATCAACTAGTGTTCAAACTTAGTTGGTATACATGGAATCCATTTCGGACATCATGGCACTTTTCCATAATAGGGAGTCGATAAATTGTATCACTTCCTCATACGTAGCCGGTTTTTCTTCCTCAATAAGATTGACATCTTCATGAGGTGAGATCAGAAACCCATACCTCCCAGGTTGTTTTCTGACTCTCTTTGACTTACACGGTTCTTGTGTATTCGAAGATTATTGGTACAATTTCATCCTTGATGAACTGTTTGTGTTCCGTTAAGGAATCGGTGCCTGGAACCAATTTTCATCGAGTTTTACTTTTTTCCCACTTACCACTGCATATAGGTATTCCTCTTAGGAAAACCGTATAGCGAGCAACAATTACATTGTTCTATTGTGAGTTGTATAAGTACTATACTTTGGTTACCCTAGGATAACCTACAATTTATGCACTTATCCGATTTGGGTTCTAGTTTGGAATCATCCAAACATATGCCTAGCATACCCAAATCTTCAGGAATGAGAAAACCCGGTTTCTTTCCTGTTCATATCTAATATGAAGTCTGTCAAACAAATTTTCATGGAACCTTATTCAAAATAAGTATTGCACTATTTAATGTGTATCCCTAGAAGGAAAATGGTAGCTCAGAGCGACTCATGATTAACTTTACTATATCCAACAAGGTTCGGTTTCTCTGTTCGGACACACTGTCAAATGAAGTGTTTTGTGAAGAGTCCATATTGAAAGAATACTATACTCTTTCAATTAGTTGAGAAACTTATTGCTTAAGTATTTTCCACCACTGTCCAATCGTGATGTTTTAATACTCTTGCCGATCTGTTTTTATACTTCGTGTCGAAACTCTTTGAATTTATCAAAAGTTTTCGATTCGTGTTTCAAAAGAAACACATAACCATAACGCGATGCCACATCCGCAAAGGTTATGAAGTGTTCATATCCACCTCTAGCCTAGCTAGATATGGGCCCACTTACGTCACTATGAACGAGGGCTAACAGATCGGTGGCACTTGAATTTTTACCAAGTAAAAGATGTTTTAGGCACTTTACCTATTAAACTAGATTTGTAGACATCATTTGATTAAAATCAAATCCGTCCTAGTACCCACTCTTCAAAAGTGTGGATAAACGAGTCTTGTTAATGTGTCCCAGACAACAATGCCACATATAAGTCTCAACTGATTTATTCAGTTTGAGCTATTTATTTGTCATGTTATATGTATGAGATTTAATTTATATTCTAAATATAAATACTGTTATTCACATCTAATGTGTTTATCTCAATATCTTCTTTATAAAATAAAACACTTTAGTGTTCTAGAATATAAAGGTATACCCGCAACGGGTTAAACTTATATATAGAGATAATGTTTCTAGTCAAACTAGGTACATTTTAGCAGTCTCCAAATTTAAGTACACACCAGAATGGTAGTTCCTAAACTTAGGTTTCTACGGTTAAAACAATGACTCTCGTCCCGTTTCTGACTCGCAGGTCAATCTCGACTGAAGTCAGTATCCTGCTCATCAGCAGATTCTGCATAACAGTACATATCTATGTACCACATCTAGTATCAAAATCCAATTTTGAAACTAATAGTGAACATGTCTATGACAAATATACTTGAAGCCGGAGCCTTGCCCGTCTTCTCTTCCATCACGTCTGCCTTGTCCATACGGCAGTCACGCTTCCAGTGACCCCGTTTGCCACAGTTTAGGTAGACATCTTGGGATATGTCATTTGTCTTCCTAGAAGACCGTGATGATTTTGCCTTTGCCCTTTTTAGAAGCTCTGGCTCTGCCTCCTAGAGCATAGCCATCAACTCTCCAAGAGTTTACTCTCGGTTCAAAATGAACCTGCCCCAGCTTTCGGGTAGAGACTATAAGATCAAATCTTTGGTAGTCTCGGCCACGTAGGTAATGCCTAGCCAACCTAGCTGATCGATGTCAGCAATCATCTGCGACACCTAGTGCTCGACAGATGTACCCTCGGACATACGCGAGCGAAAAAGCTTCATTTTGCAATTTGTACTTCTAAGATCTAAGAATAAATCTATGAAGATCCTTTAATTTCAACATCATGGTAAAAGGATCTAATCCTTAATTCTTGTTGGATAAAATAACCCATAGCGTCACTATTTGCACAGATCATTGTGTTGTTGTAGCAAATTAACTATGTGACAAGGAAATTGCACTCTCATCATTTGTGATTAAATCACCATAGATATATAAATGAAGAGAGGTCCATATGATTAGTTCCTGGATTGAGATGATATGAGACAGTATCAGTCCACGAAGGATTAATCATTAAATATCCCTAGCCGGAGTATTATCGAGACAGGACATCAATAATGCGGAATAGGCTAGTATTGCACTTGTGCGCGTTGTGAGGGCACAACGGCATAGTTCTCATATATATAAGTATTGGATACTTATGCAAGTGCGATAGGAGGTCGTGTTTCACCGATGGTACGGGAAACAGCTTCGCTCTGGATAGACCCCTCGGAATCCCATTGGTATTATGAATATGTGTCTATGGGAGGCCGAAATCAAGGTAGGTGTGTATAGTCTTAACCTGAGACTTACATCGCTAATACTTACGATAATCGATAGACTTTGGTCTTGGTGGTACAGGGCTTTAACCGGTTTTGCGTACTCCACTTCTGGGTTTATCAGAGAGTCGTAGTGTATGGGTGTGATGTCAAGACGATGTCAACGGAAGTATCACTTCAGTCATATTGGAGATGATGTCACGCAGGATACAGTACTAGTGCTCTTAAGTGTTGCGCAACCATCGGGATGTTATGACTAGGTCATGCATATCCGATTATAGAGACTAGTTACCAGACATCCGACATGTGCTTCGGACGGGGTAGACACTTATCCAGCCCCAGCCCTAGCACGTGACTATCCGATACTGGGCCGATATGCACAATACTACGGATACTACGCTTGATACAGATCTATATATTCCTGTAAGAATATTTCTGGAGAATTGGGTAGGCATGGCGCTTTGCTAGAAGCCAACCTTGTCTTGTAAATCGGTATAAACGTAGTACGAGGTACTTACGTGTTCGGATAATCCGACGACCGTATTTACTGCCAACATATCCGGAGATCTCATGGGTCGCTTCCTGAAGATTCACCGATGACGTATGACTCGCACTTTAATTAATCTGGGATTAATTGGAAGAGAGAGAAAATTAATCTGGGATTAATTGCGGAGATATTTTATCTGGGATAAAATATTAATAAAAGAGGGAGAACGATTAATTTGGAATTAATCGATAAAATAATATATTTGATATATTATTAGAATTGGATTTCGACGTGAAATTAAAATTAGATTTTAATTCGGGCGAACGAATTAATTTAGAATTAATTCGTTAGCGACGTGAATAGTGAATTCGCTAGGCGTAATCATTTAATTACGACGCAACGGAAAATTCATTAATTTGGAATTAACGAACCCGAGCCCGAAAGTGATTGCGAGCGCATTCGCATTTCGAATTCGAGTGCGGCACGCAAGTCACATCAAGCATCAAATCACTAGTCGCATCAATCGTCAAGTCACTTGTCACTTTGAGTGATGTGACATGACATGTTGTCACTTTATTAAAGTGACTTGATGTGAATAGTTGATTTGAGTTGATGAAAAGCTTTTAAAAGCTTGAAATGAAATATAACATTATTTATTTCTTGCTTTTTGACTTTTGTATTAAAAGTAATATATGTTTTATTTATTATTTACTTGGTAAAATATATAAAACAAAAGGAAAAAGCTTTTCTCTCTCTCTCTTGGAAAGACATACGGTTTTTAGCTTTTGGAGCCAAAAACCATCTCCTCTTCTCACGGTCATGGTGACCGATTCTCTTCCATGTTTTTCTGGTTTTCTGCCGAGCAAAAGGAGAAGCAAGGAAGATGAAGAAGTGCTAGCACACCTTGGGTTATACATAGGTGATAGGGAAACGAATTTGTGAGCTTGGAAAGCTTGAAGCTTGGAGCTTCAATGGAGTCTTGCATGGCCGATTTTGGAGCATCAAAAACAGCCCCCCACCGTTTTTATGGAGGAGGAAAATGGGTCTTGTTCTTCCTAGCATCAAACCCATCAATGTGAGTATGAATTCCGCCTTACTCCTTTGTGTATTCAACTCGTTTTTATGCATGTTTGTGATCCTTGGGACTTGATTGAAACTCAACAATGGTATCAGAGCTATTGGTTGCATAAAACGAATTAGGGTTCTTGAGCAAATTTGGGGCTTTTTGATTTAAGCATGATTTTGACAAATTGTTTGTTTAAGAATGCTTGTATATGAATAAATTAGAGTTATATGTAATCAATTTGATAAAAAATTAATTGGATTGATTTTCCCCAATTTGCTTAATGTTGGCCAAAACTTTAATTTGGGTAAACTCAATTTGAGCATCAAATGATTAAATTGTTTAGTATAGTATGCTTGAATGAGGTTGAATTGATGTTGTGCATAATCAATTTCATGAAAATTGGTTGGATCCATTTTTCCCCAAATTTTGGGCATGACAAATTTGGGTAAACTTGATTTTGAGCATGTTTAATGAAATTGGATGATTTAGAATGCTTAAATGTTGTTTAATTGATGATTGATTAGATCAATTTGATGAAAAGTGTTTGGAACAATTTTTCCCCAATTTGCTTGTGATGGCCGAATTTGGCAAGTGCCCTAATGTCTTGGTTTTTGATTTTTTGTTCATTGATGACTTAGAAATCATTGGGGATGTTGAATTTATGTTTGATTGGGTTCAATTGGATTGAATTTGATTTGGGCATTTTTTCCCTTATGGCCGAGACTTTAGCATGTTAAATTGGGTTTGATTTTGATTAATTATGTTGGACATGATTAATTGATGTTAAGCATGATTAATGGACAAATTTGATGTTTTGGAAACTTTGATTTGGGTAATTAATAATGTTATACACTTTAGGTAATTTAATTGGGAAATTTGGAATTTTTGGAATTAATTATTGGGCTTAAAATTGGATTTGGGCCTCTTTAAGTTGTTATTGGGTTTATTGGACTTGGTTGCGGGTTTGACCCGAGTTGACCAAAAGTCCACGCCTCAAGAAATTAATTAAAAGCCCATGGACTTTAATTAAATTAATATTGGATATTAATCGGGCTTTGAGACCCGTAACGATTAAATTTGGAATTTAAGTCGTAAAGGTTTATTTTATAAAGTGTAAATTTAAATTGGAATTAAATAATGATTAGAATTAAATGCGTATTAAATTGGATTTAATTATGTAATTTAATTAATTCATAGAATTAGTACTTTAAGTACTTATTCGCAAAAACGAGTTTGACTCGAACAAAATCAAATCGTTGTTTGAACATTGGATGATCAATAATTATCAAGATTAATTAATTGGATTGATTGATTGATAACATGCTTGTATGAATACATGGTTTTGATGTTTGAATAATGTATATCGGATGGATATTAGCCGGGTGGGGCAATTTTAGAAATTGTTGTAATAAATTTGATTTATTAAATTGGACCTGCGTGTCCAGCCTTATCTCCTATTTCTTTGTATTCTCTTCTCACCTATTCCCCTCCATGTAAATGAGGTTTCTTTAGAAGTGTAGTGTAACGGGTAGAAGTAAATACATGTGCTAGCTGGAGAGAGAAAGTGAGAGATTTGATCTAGGATCAATGTGAAAATATCCATCCGCATATCATTATTATTTTATCATATGCGCTTTATTATATGTTTAGAATGCATGTTTAAGGGTGTATGATGATTAGACCTTAACAAAGATAATTAAATTGGTAGCCAATTTGCACGCGAAAAACCCTCGTTAAATATCAAGCGTTTATTTTCCTTCCATTGAGTGATTTTACTCAAGATCCGAGATTGGCAGGGGGTTGTGGCCAAAGTCAAGCCCTTGTCCGTCGAAGATGTGTTTTAATCACGAAGCTTTGTTCCATATCGGTGTCGTGTCCAAGTTGTGGTTTGTTGGCCAAAGTCAAGACCACTTCTTGTCCATTGACATTGATTACGAAGCTTCCATGTCAATGGGTCCGCGCTTGATTGGGATCACTAGGTTTTTGTGCCAAAGCCAGGCCTAGTTGATTCAGAGGAAAAAGGTTAGGGTATACATTCGATGTATAGGCATATATAAGATATATGTTTGGGACTTGGATGTCCACCTACTGGATCTAGGAGTTGGATGAGATCCAATTGATCTTAGATCTACCTAGTTAATTATCATACAATTTGTTGGCCAAAGTCAAGATTGTGTGATATTTAACGGGATCCTAGCCCACTAGGAAACACGGTTTCCCGAGTACTCGACAGAGGGTTAGAGGCTCGACGAAAAATAGTGGGAGGCAAGAATTGAATTTGCAATACTCGTTCAATTGCTCGCCATACGCGCTCATTTAAATTATTTCGTCATTAGATTAAATGTTAGTTAGACTAATATCTAAATTGTTGTTTTAATAAACAGTTAGACTGTATTATACTTGATTATATATAATTGGATTATATTAATCAATATATTTGAATTAATTAATTTCAGTTTACAGTTGATTTTATAATTGGATTATAGTAATCAATGTAATTGAGGTTAATTAATTTGGATTATATTTGATTATATAGTTGGACTATTATAATCATTATAATATATATAGTACCACTAATCGTTGATTAAATAGTTAGACTATTGTAATCAAGATAAAATTGAAAAGTTGGATATTTAAAATATAATCTGGATTAAAATATTTTAAATGATTTAATTTTCAAATTGGGAATAAATAATAGGTTACTTTATTTGATAAAATAATTTATTATACCTTAAGCCCAAAATTAAGCAAAATAAGTAGAGCATAAAATCTTTGGAAGATTTATGTGATGATGACTTTAATGCTTAATTTAATATACTTGTCATAAATCTAATATTAGATTTAAGAAGTATTAAAATTGCAATTTATAATTCTTGGAGAATTAATTGACTATTCTGGAGGAGATAAAGTCAAAGTTTGCAATTGGGCATGTAGCACGAGGTGCACATCGTTTCGATATTCCGAAACCCAAGGCTTGGCCAAGGTTTGTGAAATATTGAAAAGATAATTGACATATCCCAAAGTGACTACCATTTGGATATGGCAGACACGAAGGAATTAAAGAAAGGGCAAGACTCTTACTTTGAAAATGTTTGTCTTAGTTATGTTCACAGCTAGTATTGAAATTAGATTTTAAATACTTAATGTGGTACATAAAATATATGTATTAATGTTCAGAATCTGCTTTGAGTAGGATACTGACTTCAAGCTGAGATTGCTCTGCGAATCGGAAACGGGACGAAAGTCGCTGTTTCGACCGTAGATACCTAAGTTTAGAAACTACCCTTCGGGTGTGTACTTGAATTAGGAACTGTTATAATGTAACTAGTTTGACTAGAGACATTATCTCTATATCAGTGTTTAATCCGTTGCGGATAAAACCTTTATATTATAGAACACTAAGTGTTTTATTATATAAAGATGATACTGAGATAAATACATTAGATGTAAATAACATAATTTATATTTTGAATATAAATAAAATCTCAAACATATAAAATGACAAATAAATAGCTCAAATTGATTTGATCAATAGAGACTTATTTGTGGCATTGTTGTCTAGGACACAATTTAACGAGACTCGTATATCCACACTTTTGAAGAGTGGGTACTAGGACTGATTTGACTATTCAAATAAGGTCTGCGAATCTAGTTTATTAGGTAAAGTACCTAAAATACTATTTACTTGGTAATAGTAAAAGGGCCACCGATCTGTTAGCCCTATTCATGGTAAGTAAGTGGGCCCATATCTAGCTAGGCTAGATGTGAACATGAATATTTCGTGACCTTAACGGATGTGGCATCACGTTATGGTTATGTGTTTCTTTTGAAGAACACAGATCGTAAACTTTTGAAGTTTCGACACGAAGTAAATAAACAGATCGGCTATAGTATTATTCCACCACGGTAAGACCGTAATGGAAAATACTTAAGCAGTAAGTTTCGTACATACATGAAAGAGTATGGTATTCTTTCAGATGAGGACTCCTCCCGGAACACGTCAAGTGAAGGTGTGTCCGAACGGATTAACCGAATCATGTTAGACATGATAAGGCTAATCACGAGTCGCTCTGAGCTACTATTTCCTTCTAAAGGATATGTATTATCAGTGCAAAACTTATTTAGAATAAGGTTCCATATAAATCTGTTTGACAGATGTCATATAGGATATGAACATGGAAGAAACGAGGTTTCTCATTCCTGATAATTTGGGTATGCCAGGCATAACGTTTGGATGATACCAAACTAAGGACCCAAATTAGATAAGTGCCAATATAGGTTATCCTAAGGGAAACCATAAGTATAGTACTTATAAATCTCATATGAGAACAATGTGATTGTTGCTCACCATGCGGTTTTCCTAAGAGGAATACCGATATGCAGTGGTCAGTGGGAGGATAGTGATACTCGATGAAAATCGGAGTAATACTGTTCAAGGCACGAAGTCCTTAATGGAACACAAATAGTTCATCTATGATGAATCTATACCATTAATCTTCGAATACACAAGAACTGAGTAGATCGGTTAGAGTCAGAAAATAACCTAGGGTATGGGTTTCTGATCTAACCTCATAAAGATGTCAATCTTATGAAGGTATACCAACCGACTACGTTATGAGGTAGTGATACAAGGTATCGACTCCCTATTATGGCAAAGTGCCATGAGTCCGGAATGGATTCCATGTTTAACAACTATTTTGGATACTAGTTGTTGTACCACAAGGCATTGCGCCTATGGTACATTAAACGTCTTCAGGGAAGACATACATGGAAGGCAACATACCAACGTACAAAGCCGGGCTTTTGACGAAAAGGTATCGTTATCAACATTGTGTTAATAACGGTTCAACCTTTTACCTGTTGCCATGGTAAATCCATTTTGAAGATGCTTGTTGATAACTGCGTATTTCATTTATGAATAGTGTCAGTTATAGATCAAAATCGCTTTCCTGAAAAGGAAACCTTTTGGAGGATGCTTACAACATCCTGACGATTTTGTATAACCGACAAACAAGGTTTGCGGGTTATTCGATCCATGTTTGGATTGAAACAAGCATAAGGTTCTTGGAACTGACGTTTTGAAATAATCATAATGGTTTATGATTTGACTCAAAACGAAATAATTCTTGTGTATATAAGGAGGTTAGTGGGAGAGGGCACTGACAATGAAATTCCCATAAAGCTATCGGTGAAAGCTTGGCTTTCATAAGAAATTCTTCGTAGAATTCTGGGGAGTAATAACCTTTATTCAAGGAATAAAGATCTACAGGGATAGATTTGGAGTTGTTAACACTCTGAAAATTGTACATTTAAAATGTACTTGTATTGGTGTCTCATACGCTTCGAGCATATGGAGTCACAATCGGGTCAATCCAAGTGATACTCACTGGATTGAAGATTAAGAACATCTGTTAGTATCTGAGAGAACTAAAGATGTTGTCTTAAACTATGGAGATGGAGAACTTGAAGTGACTGGGATCACTGCTGCAAGTTTCCAAACAATTAAATAATACGGTACTATAAAGTTTGAATAACGGGACAGTAAGCTGGAAATATTCCGAGCAAGATAACTGTTGCCGAATAAACAACAAATTCGGATTATTGCTGCAGCTGAGGCAGCAATAGAAGCCATTTGGATTGATAATAAATCTAATTAGATTAGATATAGTTCTGTTAGCGGCTGAGCTAGGCGTCAGCACAGGCTAAAGAATTAATGGTCTCATCGACGATCCATATATATACTTCTATATCATCTGATTCGTTCGGATCATACATCGTGGCGATGTGATGATCGTATAAATCGCGTCAGAAGATAATTACGCAAATCCGCTGACGAAAACCTTTCCTCAGCAATTTGAGCGAACCGTACATAGTTCGGGTGTTGGACACTTGAGTGACTGGCTATGTGCCAAGTGGGAGATTGTTGGATAAAATGACCCATAGCGTCACTATTTGCACAGATCATTGTGTTGTTGTAGCAAATTAACTATGTGACAAGGAAATTGCACTCTCATCATTTGTGATTAAATCACCATAGATATATAAATAAAGGAGAGGTCCATATGATTAGTTCCTGGATTGAGATGATATGAGACAGTATCAGTCCACGAAGGATTAATCATTAAATATCCCTAGCCGGAGTATTATCGAGACAGGACATCAATAATGCGGAATAGGCTAGTATTGCACTTGTGCGCGTTGTAAGGGCACAACGACATAGTTCTCATATATATAAGTATTGGATACTTATGCAAGTGCGATAGGAGGTCGTGTTTCACCGATGGTACGGGAAACAGTTTCGCTCTGGATAGACCCCTCGGAATCCCATTGGTATTATGACTATGTGTCTATGGGAGGCCGAAATCAAGGTAGGTGTGTATAGTCTTAACCTGAGACTTACATCGCTAATACTTACGATAATCGATAGACTTTGGTCTTGGTGGTACAGGGCTTTAACCGGTTCTGCGTACTCCACTTCTGGGTTTATCAGAGAGTCGTAGTGTAGGGGTGTGATGTCAAGACGGAAGTATCACTTCAGTCATATTGGAGATGATGTCACGCAGGATACGGTACTAGTGCTCTTAAGTGTTGCGCAACCATCGGGATGTTATGACTAGGTCATGCATATCCGATTATAGAGACTAGTTACCAGACATCCGACATGTGCTTCGGACGGGGTAGACACTTATCCAGCCCCAGCCCTAGCACGTGACTATCCGATACTGGGCCGATATGCACAATACTACGGTATACTACGCTTGATACAGATCTATATATTCCTGTAAGAATATTTCTGGAGAATTGGGTAGGCATGGCGCTTTGCTAGAAGCCAACCTTGTCTTGTAAATCGGTATAAACGTAGTACGAGGTACTTACGTGTTCGGATAATCCGACGACCGTATTTACTGCCAACATATCCGGAGATCTCATGGGTCGCTTCCTGAAGATTCACCGATGACGTATGACTCGCACTTTAATTAATCTGGGGTTAATTGGAAGAGAGAGAAAATTAATTGGGATTAATTGCGGAGATATTTTATCTGGGATAAAATATTAATAAAAGAGGGAGAACGATTAATTTGGAATTAATCGATAAAATAATATATTTGATATATTATTAGAAATTGGATTTCGATGTGAAATTAAAATTAGATTTTAATTCGGGCGAACGAATTAATTTAGAATTAATTCGTTAGCGACGTGAATAGTGAATTCGCTAGGCGTAATCATTTAATTACGACGCAACGGAAAATTCATTAATTTGGAATTAACGAACCCGAGCCCGAAAGTGATTGCGAGCGCATTCGCATTTCGAATTCGAGTGCGGCACGCAAGTCACATCAAGCATCAAATCACTAGTCGCATCAATCGTCAAGTCACTTGTCACTTTGAGTGATGTGACATGACATGTTGTCACTTTATTAAAGTGACTTGATGTGAATAGTTGATTTGAGTTGATGAAAAGCTTTTAAAAGCTTGAAATGAAATATAACATTATTTATTTCTTGCTTTTTGACTTTTGTATAAAAGTAATATATGTTTTATTTATTATTTACTTGGTAAAATATATAAAACAAAAGGAAAAAGCTTTTCTCTCTCTCTCTTGGAAAGACATACGGTTTTTAGCTTTTGGAGCCAAAAACCATCTCCTCTTCTCACGATCATGGTGACCGATTCTCTTCCATGTTTTTCTGGTTTTCTGCCGAGCAAAAGGAGAAGCAAGGAAGATGAAGAAGTGCTAGCACACCTTGGGTTATACATAGGTGATAGGGAAACGAATTTGTGAGCTTGGAAAGCTTGAAGCTTGGAGCTTCAATGGAGTCTTGCATGGCCGATTTTGGAGCATCAAAAACAGCCCCCACCGGCAGTCCACTGCAGTTCAAGAAGGCCAAAACCGAGCTTCATGGAGGAGGAAAATGGGTCTTGTTCTTCCTAGCATCAAACCCATCAATGTGAGTATGAATTCCGCCTTACTCCTTTGTGTATTCAACTCGTTTTTATGCATGTTTGTGATCCTTGGGACTTGATTGAAACTCAACAATTCTAATGAAGAAATTAAAGTGTCATTGCATTAAGTATAAAGGATTCAGTGTTGGTTTCTAGGGTGGTCCCAAGATCAATATAAGCATGAAAAGAATGAATACACAAGGAAGAGTGGCGGAAACACACTTACATTGAACGGCTTTTGGATGTGATGATCAACAAAACTTTTCCTCCTTGCACTTTGATGGATTCAGCCAAGGCTCCCTTTTGTTGATGAAGATGATCAAGATCCAAGCTTTTAAAGGATTCCAAGCTCTTAGTTCAGTTCCCTATCACCTTGTATTTATTTTTGAATGTGTGCTAGCAATGGAGGAAGAAAAACAATTCTTCTAACTCCTGGGAGAGGCTCACGGTTTTTTCAATTTTGGGAGAGAGAGTATTTTTTTTTTCAACTTTTGTTTTCTAAAACAATAATAGAAAATCTATTCCAAAATTTGGTATTTGATTTCTAAAAGTCAACGCCAATTTTTGGCTCCAAAATGGCATTAAATGCCCACACCAACCCCTTTCATGAATAGTGACTGCATGTCACTCACCAAAAAGGTGATAAGACATCTATCACTAAAGTGACAAGTGATGTGACTCGCAATGTGACTTGCGGCCGGACTTGATTCAAAATCAGAGTGGCGTAGCAAACACATTCCGGGCTCGGTTTCGTTAATTCTGAATTAACGAGTTTTCCATTGCGTCATAATTAAATCAAATTTAATTAAATAATCATGCCTAGCAAAATTACTATTCACGTCACTTGTGAATTAATTCTAAATCAATTCGTTAACCCGAATTAAAATCTAATTTTAATTCCGCGTCGAAATCCAATTTCGTATAATATATCGAATATATTATTTATCGATTAATTCAAAATTAATCATTCTCTCTCTTCAAATAGTACTTTATCCCAGATAAAGTCTCTCCGCTATTAATCTCAGATTAATAAAGTTCGAATCATACGTCATCGGTGAATCTTCGGGAAGCGACCCAAGAGACCTATGGATATGTTGGCAGTAAATCCGGTCGTCGGACTATCCGAACACGACATACCTAGTACTACGTTTTTACCGATTTACGAGACAAGGATGGCTTCTAGAAAAGCGTCATGCCTACCCAATTCTCCAGAAATATTCTTACTGGAATATATAATCTATGTCAGGCGTAGTATACGTAGTATTGCATATCTCATGATCCAGTATCGGATGTCATATACAAGGCCTGGGGCTGGAATAGTGTTTGCCCCGTATGAAGCATATATCGGATCACAAGCAACTAGTCTCTTTATTATCGGATAATCATGACCTAGTCATATCATCCTGACGGTTGCAACCTTTTAGAGAACCAGTTCTGAATCCATGTGTGACCATCATCTCCATATGACTGAAGTGATACTTCCGTCTTGACATCACACCCAATACACTACGATTCTCAATAAACCCAGAAGAGGAGTACACAGAACATGTTAAAGTTATGGACGACCAAAACCAAAGCGTATTGATTGTCTCAAGTACTAGCGATGTAAGTCTCAGGTTAAGACCAAATACACCTACCCTGATACAGACTCCCATAGACACATAGTCATACTACCAATGGGATTCCGTGGGGTCTATCCAGAGCGAAGCTGTTTTCCGTACCATCAGTAAAACACAACCTCCTACCACACTTGCATAAGTATCCAATACTTAAATATATGAGAACTATGATGTTACGCTTCCATAACACGCACAAGTGCGATACTAGTCTATTTCGTATTATCGATGTCCAATCTCGATAATACTACGACTAGGGATATTTAATGATTAAACCGTCGTGGATTGCTACTGTCTCATATCATCTCAATCCGGAACTAATCATAAGGACTTTCATCATTCACACATTTAAGTAATCTAATTACGAAATGATAAAAGGCAATTTCCATTGCTACATAATTAATTTGTACAAAAACACAATGTCTTTTACAAATAGTGACGCTATAGGTCATAACTGTCTAATAATCTCCCACTTGTCCTATAGCCCATCACTCAAGCATCTAATACCTGAACTATGTACATGTCGCTCAAACTTTTGCTGAGGAATGGCTTTCGTCAGCGGATCTGCAATGTTGTCCTCTGATATGACCTTCTCGATCTTCACATCGCCACGATGTATGATCTCACGAATCCGATGGAAACGTCGAAGAACATGCTTGGATTGATGATGAGACCGCGGTTCCTTAGCCTGCGCTATAGCCCCGTATTGTCATAATACAATAGAACGGGTTCAGCTGCTAACGGAACTACTCCTAATCCAATTAGGAAATTTCAGATCCAAACTGCCTCCTTTGTTGCTTCAGCTGCAGCGATATACTCCGCTTCAGTTGTTGAATCGGCAACAGTCTCTTGCTTGGAAGATTTCCAGCTTACTACTCTGTTGTTCAAACAAAATATGTACCTGGATTGCGACTTGAAGTCGTCTTTGTCGGTTTGGAAACTTGCATCGGTATACCCAGTTACCTCAAGTTCTCAATCTCCATAGATTAAGAAAGCATCATTAGTTCGTCTAAGATACTTAAGGATATTCTTAACCGTAATCCAGTGACCTTCACCTGGATCGGCCTGATAGCGACTACATATGCTCAAAGCATAGGAGACATTAGGTCGTGTACATATCATGGCATACATGATCGATCCGACTGCCGGGGTGAACAGTATCTGACTCATGTTGTCTCTCTCATCTTGAGTTTTAGGACACATGTCCTTAGATAGAGTGACGCCATGTGACACTGGTAATAGTCCCCTCTTGGACTGATCCATGTTGAATCTCTTCAACATTTTGTCAATGTACGTGCTCTGGGAGAGTCCAAGCAGCTTTCTAGATCTATCCCGGTAGATCTTTATTCCCAGAATAAAGGCTGCTTCTCCCAGATCTTTCATGGAGAATTTTAATGAAAGCCAAGCTTTCACCGATGTTAACATGGGAATGTCATTGCCCATAAGCAATACATCGTCAACATAAAGGACAATAAAAGTTAGTGCACTCCCACTAACATTCTTGTATACACAAGGATCATCTTCATTTTGAACGAAATCATATTCTTTATGATCTCATCAAAACGTTGGTTCTAAGAACGCGACGCTTGCTTCAGTCCATAAACGGACCGATTTAACTTGCAAACCTTGTTTGCATGTTTAGGCACGATAAAACCGTCAGGCTGTTCCATATAAACATCCTCCAACAGGTTTCCGTTAAGGAAAGGGATTTTGACATCCATCTGCAACGGGTGAGAAAGTTTCGTCATAATCGACACCATGTCGTTGACGATACCCTTTCGTTATAAGCCTAGCTTTGTACTTTTGTACGTTGCCATCCATGTCGATCTTCTTCTTGAAGACCCATTTGCATCCAATAGGCTTTACGCCTTCTGGTGCATCAACAAGTGTCCAAACTTGGTTGGTGTACATGAATCCATTTCAGAATTCATGGCATCTTGCCATAAACCGGAGTTGATACCTTGTATCGCTTTCTTATACGTAGCCGGTTCGTCTTCCTCAATGAGATTGATATCCACATGAGGTGAGATCAGAAACCCATGCCTCTCAGATTGTTTTCTGACTCTCTCCGACCTACGTGGTCCTTGTGTAATCGAAGATTGTGGTACAGCTTCATCCTTGATGAACTGTTCATGTTCCGTTGAGGATTCTATTCCAGGAACAGTATCACTTCGATTTTCATCGAGTTCTACTTTCCTCCCACTTATCACTGCATTTAGGAATTCCTTCACAAGGAAAACCGCATGTAGAGCAATAAAAACTTTGTTCTCTCGTGGGTGATAGAAGTAATATCCTTTGGTTTCCCTAGGATATCCCACAAATAGGCATTTATCCGATTTGGGTTCAAGTTTGGTACCTTCCAAACGTTTGACGTATGCCCAGCAACCCCAAATCTTCAGGAATGAGAAACCCGGTTTCTTTCTTGTCCATATCTCATATGGTATCTATTGAACAGACTTTGACGGAACCTTATTCAAAATAAGTATTGCACTGTTTAATGCATATCCCCATAAAGAAATAGGTAGCTCAGTGCGACTCATCATAGACCTTACCATATCTAACAAGGTTCGGTTTCTCCGTTCAGACACACCGTTTAATTGCGGTGTTCCAGGAGGAGTCCACTTTGAAAGAATACCATATTCTTTCAAGTAGTCAAAAAACTCATTGCTCAAGTATTCGCCACCACGGTCCGACCGTAATGTCTTAATACTTTTACCGGTCTAATTTTCAACTTCGTGTCGAAACTCTTTGAATTTCTCAAAAGTTTCCGACTTGTGTCTCATAAGATACACATAACCATAACGTGATGCATCATCCGTAAACGTTACGAAGTATTCATATCCACCTCTAGCCTGGATAGACATGGGCCCATAAACGTCACTATGAACAAGGGCTAACAGTTCGGTGGCACGTACATCTTTACCGCTAAAAGGTGATTTAGGCATTTTGCCTAATAAGTAAGATTCACAGACGTCATATGAATTTGTATCAAATCCGTCCAAGTACCCACTCTTCGAAAGTGTGGATATGTGAGTCTTGTTTATGTGTCCCAGACAACAATGCCATATATAAGTTTCATCTTTATGACTTACTTTAAGCCTTTTGTTTGTTACATTTTGAGATTGATTTATATTCAAAATATAAAGACCATTATTTGCATCAGCTGTGCAAATTTCTATATCGTTTTTATACATAAAACACCCAGTGTTTCTAAATACAAAAGTGTACCCACATTGGGTTAACATAGATACATAAATTATATTCCTAGTCAAACTAGGTACAAAATAACAGTTTGTAAGTTCAAGTACATGCCCCGAGGGCAGTTCTAAAATAAAAGTGCCAATGGCCAAAACGGCGACTGGAGTCTCATTTCCAACACGCATGTCAATCTCTCATGACGCCAGTTTCCTGCTAATCCATAGATCCTGCACATCAGTACAAATGTGAGTACCACAACCAGAATCAAAAATCCAATTTTTAAAACTAGAAGTGTAGACACTGCATTTTTGCATGTAAGTCCCTATGATGAGTCTCATTTGGAGACACTACCTTTTAAGTCACGGAAGTCGCGGGAAACGGACATCGGAATGGGAAATTCAGAATAAGTATGTCATTAGATTCATTTCATAAGTTCACTATTTTCGTTCGTGCTGCGTTCGTGACCACGTTTGAACGTCAAGTAGATTACGGGCGTTCATGTAGCATTCGTATCAGCGTTCGTGTAGCGTTCGTATCAGCGTTCGGACGGTGTCGGTATTTCTGGTTTTGCTGCTAACCTCACACCCAAGCCCAATTAGCCCACCAAAGCCCATAAAGCATATCCAATTAATAAAATGCATGTTTAACACATGACAAAATTAAATAAAATCTAAAAATCATATACCAATATAAAAAAAATATCATGCCTAAACCAAACAAAATAAATATATTAACTTCCTAATTAACCAAATCTTGTCTCCAATCAATCTTTGGTTTTCCTTACATAACACCAAATCATATCCTCCTTTAATGCACCAAATCCCTTCCTTATCAAGGAAGGATTCACCCATCCCATTTGTCAATAAAAGAGACCCAAAACCAAGACACTCTTCTATCTCTCTCACGCATACACAAAGAATAACTAGCAAAGAATTTCTCTTCTTCTCCTCTCTATTGCCGAGCATATCACCCAAAAATCCCCTTCCATTGTCGCAAAATCACAACCCAAAACACCATCTCCATTGCCGCACAAACCACCATTGAAGGTCCTCCATTTCGAGGGGTTAAAATCCTTTACCAGGATGCTTTACCGCGCCGAATGACGTATATTCGGTTGAATGTAAGATATGTTCAATCGGGTATACAAAGTCCGATATCGTTGTCTTTATTTTTATATGCATTATATCATTAGCGCATGGGCTTAGTAAGTTCGATTAAAGGTCCTCCATTTCGAGGGGTTAAAATCCTTTACCACGATGCTTCACCGCACCGGATGACGTATATTCGGTTGAATGTAAGATGTGTTCAATCGGGTATACAAAGTCTGATATCGTTGTCTTTATTTTTATATGCATCATGTCATTAGCGCATGGGCTTAGTAAGTTGGATTAAAGGTCCTCCGTTTCGAGGGGTTAAAATCCTTTACCACGATGCTTCGCCGCGCCGGATGACGTATATTCGGTTGAATGTAAGATGTGTTCAATCGGGCATACAAAGTCCGATATTGTTGTCTTTGTTTTTATTTGCATTATGTTATTAGCTCATGGGCTTAGTAAGTTGGATTAAAGGTCATCTATGTCATAAAAGGTTAGACCTGAGGGAACCAGAGAAGTAGCGGTGTGATAGCCCTTCCGACGGCCGTGAAACGCAAGTTCGAAAGTCGACATAAAAGGTTAGACCTGAGGGAATTTTCCACATTCATTTTCTGTTTTATTTGTATTATTTATTGAATATTGCTTGCATGATTGTTATGTTGAAATGCATGTTGTGGCCCTTGAGTAGATAAATATGCATGGATTATGAGATATTGTATGTTGTGGCTTTGGAATAAAATGAAAGATGTGTCAACTCTCGCGGTATATCGGATGGAAACTCGGACATAAATTTCATAGCCGATTCCGAATGGACGGTAGTATGATCTGTACTCGGGATACAACTCCACGTACCGCTTGAGTAAATGACACTTTCTTTTGTCTTATATTGCTTTGATTTATTTATTTTTCGTCATTTGAATTCTGCATGTTACTTTCGTATGCGTGATTCAATCGAGCGCATGGGCTTAGTAAGTGCGATGAAAGGTCCCCTATTTGGAGGGGTTAAAATCCTTTACCACGATGTTTTGCCGCGCGGGTTGATGTGTGTTCGGTTGAATGCAAGATACGTTCAATCGGGCATACTAAGTTTGATATTATTGTTTTTTAATTCTTTGTATGCATGATTCAATTGAGCGCATGGGCTTAGTAAGTGCGATGAAAGGTCCCCTATTTGGAGGGGTTAAAACCCTTTACCACGATGCTTTTTCGCGCCGATTGGTGTATACTCGATTGGATGTGAGATGAGTTCAATCGGATATGTGAGGTCCCACATTGTGGATTTGTTTGTCTATGAATGTGTTGCATGCATCAGGTCTGGTTCCGTTCGAACGCGTTCTCGAACGCCACACGAACGTTAACCTTCTATTTACCGTTCGAACGTGTTCTCAAACGCTACGCGAACGCGCACGCATTTTCTTAGTTTCATCATACATCAGGTCTGGTTCCGTTCGAACGCGTTCTCGAACGCCACACGAACGTGAACCTTCTGTTTACCATTCGAAAGCGTTCTCAAACGCTACGCGAACGCGCATGTATTTTTTTAGTGTTTCATGCATCAGGTCTAGCTCCGTTCGAACGCGTTCTCGAACGCTATACGAACGCGAACCTTCTGCTTACCGTTCGAACGTGTTCTCGAACGCTACGCGAATGCGCACCCACTGAACTGAGTCCTTTTCATCAGATTTCATACATAATTGTTCCTAGTAGCTATCCCTTCGTATGATGAATCTGATTGCTTCTCTATGTTACGCAAGATTGTGTAGGTATCATTCATCTGTATTCCTCACATGTATGAGTACAATGTGTTTAACGTATTACACTTCATATATCCATGTCGTGATAGCATTTGAGTATTATTTCTTGTGGTATATAGGATGGAAACCCAGACATAAATTCTGTGGCCGATTCCGAATGGACGGTAGTGCGATCTGTACTTGGGATACAATTCCACGTACCACTTGGAAAAGTGCTCACATGTGTGTTTATGTCCATATTAGTTATCCTCTTTTGCACCACGTCATAGCATGCTCACTTTAATGCCTAATTGCATCCTTAAGTGTCTTTTTGCATTATATACTTAGTTGACTCTTTTATTTGTGCATGGACATGTAATGGCTATTTGTTTATGATATGTCTATGAAATCACATGTTCGCCATCATTTGATTCGCCTTTATGTGTGCTTGTGTGGTTCGTGTGTGCTTCTGTTTCCATGAATACAATAGGCCAATGAAATTGTATGTTCGTTGCTACTTTGATGTACTTTCAAGCATGCAATCTTAGATGTGAAATATATGCAAATTTAGGTGTAAGTTTTATTTTTGTGCATGTGAACTTAGAAGCATGATACTCTTGGAAATAAGTGTTACTTAAGCTTGATTAAATTATTACACAAATCCTTTCATTACAAGTGACATAAGTAAGGGACCATTCCGAACCCAACGGTTTGAGGTCTTCCCTTGCGAGGGGTGAGTGCGGCCTTAAATCTCATTTTCCCGGTTCGCACCGGGTGGCGACTCCATTATTCTCCGGTTTAGACCCCTGTGGCTACTCCATACTCCCAACTGGGCCGCGAGCCCGGGACAACATGCGTCGTCCAGTTTCTGTGTCCCATAGTCTGGCGACTCCATTGGGGATAGAGAATCGGCCCCGAAATATTGTCTTTTGTAATGTTTGGATTTATTTTTTAATTGACCGTGTCTATAGTGGATGAAATGGGGGTTTAATCAAAGGCATTTTTGAGGCTAGGTAATTGTTTGGTCTCTTCTTTCATTCACTACCTTTCTAGAAGGAAAAGCTGTGAAGCACCTATATAGCCATCTACTCGTAGCCTATTGTGATGGACTAATTTGGAGGACTCGTTGTTTATTCCTGACACCAAGCGATAAGAGCCTAAGAGGCTTGGGTATTTAAGTGAGCCTCGCTTCACCTTCCCTCTGGGGAATCTACAATGAGAAATCCATTTGACAGTCAGTCACACACCATAGCTCATTGGCACGTACCTTAGTGTATAAAAAAGAATGCGCTCACTTGGTTGCTCGAACTCTTGATTGGAGAGACCTAGTTGTGGGCCATCCTTCGCCAATGAGAGCCTTTGTCTACACTCCTGCGAACCCACCCATAGACCGAGATTGTATGGTTAAAGTAACAATTATTTCCTTGAGTATGAGCTTGTGGACCATCCTCATTTGGATGCAGTTGGACCATTGTCAGAAATACGGACTTGCTGGGCCATTTAAACTGGGGCGAGTTCGTACCTTATGACCATTGGACCCAAAGCTTCTGAAATGTTGATGGGCCATTCTATAGAAATTATTATTTTGTGTTTGCATTATCTTTCTTTTATGTTTGTGTTTGGGGAACATCGCCATTTGGATCTATTTGGACCATTTGTCATGGGATATGGGCTTGTTGGGCCAATTAAACTGGGACAAGAACATATTTTATGACGATCGGGCCAAAGGCTTCTAAGTGTTGGTGGGCCACTGTGTGCTTGTGTTCGGAACATTACAATTTGGATTTAGTTGAGCTCCTTGCCATGAGATGTGAACTTGTTGGGCCACTTAAACTGGGACGAGTTCACTCCTATGACAGTTAGCCCAAAAGTTTCTGAAATGATAACGGGCCGATTTGTTTGAGAATTTTAGTTGATGTAGTATGTTATATATGTTACATGCATCTCATGCACCTCATGCATACATATATCATGTTAACACCCTCTATGTCTCAAAAAGACATCATAGATACCGTTTGGGTTAGAGAAGGAACAAGGCTCATTAAAAGAACAGTAACAGTCATGAGTGAATCTGGTAATGAGGTATCCCGTATAGATCAGTTAGAGAACGGTCTCGCCAAGGTCACTGAACAGTTGCAAGCTTTGACTACTGCTATGGCTGGTATAGCTGGGTCTCGTGCCGGGGTTAATTCCGGAGATGTGAGGCAAGGGGAACCTCCGAACAGATTGGGGGATGATATCCCCACTTTTGATGATGATATGGCAGAGTATGCAGCAGGCAGAGTATCTGGGTCTCAGGCAGAGTTACAGAAACTTCGGGATCAGGTTGAGTCAGTTACCCGCAAAATGAGGGGTAAGAATGAGGACTTGTTGGATTATGACACACTGACTTTCGAGGAACAGTTGCCGGCACAGTTCAAGATGCCTGATATGGCTAAGTTTAACGGGAATGGGGATCCAAGGGTGCATCTCCGGCAGTTTGTATCAGTCGTGAGTTCAGTTGGCTTATCTCAGACCCAAGTGCAGAAAATGTTTGGAATGTCGCTCGAGGGAGCTCCCGTGGTGTGGTACCACAGTTTGGAGAAGAAAGTGAATGAAGATTGGAGGGAGTTGGCTGATGCCTTCCTGAAGCAGTATGTCACTGACCTAGAGATCGATCTGTCACTCCGTGATCTAGAGAATGTTAAGCAGAAATCGGAGGAGATTTTTAAGGAGTATGTGGACCGGTGGAGTGGTCAGTTGTTGAAGATGCAGACTAGGCCTTCGGAGAAGGATCAGATTAAGATGATTATCAAGGGCACCAAGCCCTCCATTTACAGCAAGTTGAGGAGGATGACCTCCATGATTGCAGACTTTCGGCAGTTGAGGGAAACTGTCATGGATATTGAGGAAGAAGAGGCCGAGAATAGAAAATTCTATGGTCTGAACAGGAGGCCCATTGGGGGAACATCGGGAACAAAGCCCGTTTCTGCTGAGATTGCCGCTATCCGGAACCGGAGATTTTCCAACTTGGGAAGACCCCTGTCAAAGGTGCTAGAGAAACTGAAGAGGCAAGGGCTCTTAAAACCCTTGGAAGCCAAACCATTACCCAATCCTCTACCATCACATTATAACCTAAGCCTTTACTGTCACTTTCACCAACAAAAGGGCCATGACACTGACAATTGTGCCTGACTCCGCCATGAAATCCAAGACCTGATAGACTCCAAGAAAATACCTGACCCAGAAACAGAACAGCCTGACACACACAGAAACCCCTTACCCAATTACCGTGCCGTACCACCACCAGCCTATATGATCAATTCTGGCATCCCAGAAGACCTTGTCCTAAAATCCTTTCACCCTCAAGCCTTTTGCCTGGGAATCTGGGATAGTACTAGTGAAGATGAGACTGAGCAGGGGAAAAATTTTTGGCTTGATTTCTCTAGCAGTGACGAGGAAGAAGTAAGGGGAATGACGCGCAGTGGTCGTTTTTACAATGATATGGCAGATAAGGGTAAAGAAGTTTTGACAGATGGTAGAGAAGTGGTCGAGACTGCAGAAAATACTGAGGGGGATTTATTGTTGAGGTAATTGAGGAAGACTAGAGCACAAATGAGTATTTGGTAACTGTTATGTGCATCTCGGGAGCATAGGCAAGCCATGGTTGAGGCTTTGAGCAAGATTGTGGTACCGGAAGACGCCAACCCCGTAATGTTTGTGGGGTCAGTTCAGAAGGAAGCTTTGCAGATATCTTTTTCTGAGGATGAACTCCCAGCAGAGGGGAGGAATCATAACAGGCCTCTATTTATCAAGGCCGAGGTGAGGGGCAAGAGAACTTCGTGTGTAATGGTGGATGACGGTTCGTCCATCAATGTGTGCCCGCTGAAAATTCTGGCAAGATTGGGTATGAAAGCAACAGACTTGGACCCCTCCAGTATGACTATTAAGGCTTATGATGACAGTAAAAGGGGAGTTGAGGGTACCTTTGTGGCTATGGTCAAGGTATGACCGATTGAAGATGAGGTTGAGTTCACAGTACTGGACATCCCGGCTACTTTCGCCTTATTGTTGGGAAGGCCTTGGTATCACAAACTTAGGGGCGTGCCCTCCACTTTACATCAGATGATCAAGTTCCCGTATGAGGGAGAAGTTGTTACTATCCGGGCTGAGTTAGATAATGTCGTGGCTGCCTTGGAGATACAACCTTTCACGAGGTTTCAGGTGTCAGCTATTTTTGAGGAATGGGTGGATCCTAGGGTGGCTAGGATCATGAAAAAAATGAAGTTTGAACCGGGTGAAGGTTCAAGATTGCCAGATTTCAGAGGACAGACTACTCGGAAAGGTTTGGGGTATAAATCTGATGAAGAAAAGCCAAAGGTCAAGAAAAAGGGCCTGAAACTGATGGAATGTTTTGTGAAAGCTTCGGGATATCAAAGGGAGCCTGAACCTGTGGAAGTTAATGGAATTGTGGTACCTGGGTTTGAGATCTTCCAGGATATGTTGGGTAAGAAGCTGATAGTTTAAGAAATTGTGAAGAAAGAAGAAGAGAATTGGGAGGAGGAACTACTGAAGTTGGAGAGTCTGACTCTGGGAGAGGATGAAAAGTCTGAGGAAGACCTGATTGCAGAGGAAGAAGTGTCTATAGATGGTGAAGACATCTACCTTCCTGATTTGTTTGAATGTACTTCCGCATTATCCAATAATAAAGACATTTCTTTTGCTTACTTGCCTGAGTCATTTCCATTTACTCTGCACGAATCAAGCATATTTGATATCAGTTCAGCCAGAACTACTGCATTTAACTTGGGTACACTTGAGAACCCCAAAGAAATTCTGATTGCAAGTGAAGTTACCTCTGAAGAGAGGGAGAAACTAGAAGAAGTGTTGGTCAGATATGCCAAAGTGTTTGCTTGGTCTTATGAGGACATGTCTGGGGTAGACAGAAACATTTCCCAACACACAATACCAACTTATCCGAATATGGGGCCAGTAAAATAGAAACTCTGACGGATGAGACCAGAATGGGCTGAGAAAGTCAAGAGGAAATTAAGAAACAGATAGATGTGGGGTTCCTAGAAGTAGTAAAGTATCCTGAGTGGTTGGCTAATATAGTACCGGTGCCAAAGAAAGATGGGAAGGTTAGAATGTGTGTAGACTACAGAGATCTCAACAAGGCTTGTCTGAAAGATGACTTTCCTCTGCCACATATAGATGTTCTGGTTGATAGTGCGGCTTTATCTGCTATGTATTCATTTGCAGATGGATTTTCAGGTTACAATCAGGTTCTCATGGCTGAGAAAGACAAACATAAGACCGCATTTGTTACTGAGTGGGGTACTTATTGTTACAAGGTTATGCCATTTGGGCTTAAGAATGCGGGGGCCACTTATCAGCGGATGGCCACTACATTATTCCACGACTTGATGCACAAAGAGATTGAAGTGTATGTGGATGACATTATGGTGAAATCATAGACAATAGTTGGGCATATTGAAGCACTGGAAAGGTTCCTTCAGAGAGTTGACAGATACAACCTGCGGCTTAATCCCAAGAAATGTGTGTTTGGGGTGACATCAGGGAAATGGCTTGGTCATACAGTGGGAATGGGCAGAATAGAGGTAGACTCCGAGAAGATCAAGGCAATCACAGAAATGCCTACACCGAAGACAGAAAAAGAAGTCAGAGCATTCTTGGGAAAGATTCAGTACATCAGTCGGTTCATTGCCAAGTTGACATCAGTATGTGAGCCTATCTTCAAACTGTTGATAAAATATCAGTAAGTGCGATGAAAGGTCCCCTATTTGTATGCATGATTCAATTGAGCGCATGGGCTTAGTAAGTGCGATGAAAGGTCCCCTATTTGGAGGGGTTAAAATCCTATACCACGATGTTTTGCCGCGCCGGTTGATGTGTGTTCGGTTGAATGTAAGATACGTTCAATCTGGCATACTAAGTTTGATATTATTGTTTTTTAATTCTTGTATGCATGATTCAATTGAGCGCATGGGCTTAGTAAGTACGATGAAAGGTCCCCTATTTAGAGGGGTTGAAACCCTTTACCACGATTCTTTGCCGCGCCGATTGGTGTATACTCGATTGGATGCGAGATGAGTTCAATCGGATACGTGAGGTCCCACATTGTGGATTTGTTTGTCTATGAATGTGTTTCATGCATTAGGTCTGGTTCCGTTCGAACGCGTTCTCGAACGCCATACGAACGTGAACCTTCTATTTACCATTCGAACGCGTTCTCAAACGCTACGCGAACGCGCAATCATTTTCTTAGTTTCATCATGCATCAGGTCTGGTTCCGTTCGAATGCGTTCTCGAACGCCACACGAACATGAACCTTCTGTTTACCATTCGAACGCATTCTCAAACGCTACGCGAATGCGCACGCATTTTTTTAGTGTTTCATGCATCAGGTCTGGCTCCGTTCGAACGCGTTCTCGAACGCTATACGAACGCGAACCTTCTGTTTACCGTTCGAACGCGTTATTGAACGCTACGTGAATAAGCACCCACTGAACTGAGTCCTTTTCATCAGATTTCATACATAATTGTTCCTAGTAGCTATCCATTCATATGATGAATGTGATTGCTTCTCTATGTTACGCAAGATTGTGTAGGTATCATTCATCTGTATTCCTCACATGTATGAGTACAATGTGTTTAACGTATTACAATTCATATATCCATGTCGTGATAGCATTTGAGTATTATTTCTTGTGGTATATAGGATGGAAACCCAAACATAAATTCCGTAGCCGATTCCGAATGGACGGTAGTGCGGTCTGTACTTGGGATACAATTCCACGTACCACTTGGAAAAGTGCTCACATGTGTGTTTATGTCCATATTAATTATCTTCTTTTGCACCACGTCATAGCATGCTCACTTTAATGCCTAATTGCATCCTTAAGTGTCTTTTTGCATTATATACTTAGTTGACTCTTTTATTTGTGCATGGACATGTAATGGCTATTTGTTTATGATATGTCTATGAAATCACATGTTCGCCATCATTTGATTCACCTTTATGTGTGTTTGTGTGGTTCGTGTGTGCTTGTGTTTCCATAAATACAATATGCCAATGAAGTTGTATGTTCGTTGCTACGTTGATGTACTTTCAAGCATGCAATCTTAGATGTGAAATATATGCAAATTTAGGTGTAAGTTTTATTTTTGTGCATGTGAACTTAGAAGCATGATACTCTTGGAAATAAGTGTTACTTAAGCTTGATTAAATTATTACCCAAATCCTTTCATTACAAGTGACATAAGTAAGGTTTGAGGTCTTCCCTTGAGAGGGGTGAGTGCGGCCTTAAATCTCATTTTCCCGGTTCGCACCGGGTGGCGACTCCATTATTCTCCAGTTTAGACCCATGTGGCTACTCCATACTCCCAACCGGGCCGCGAGCCCGGGACAACATGCGTCGTCCAGTTTCTGTGTCCCACACCGGGTAGACTCTTGGTACTATATTTAGCTATAGAATCAGAAGCACTATGGGCAATGATGGTACAGGCATATGAGACCGGGTTAGAGCATGCAGTCTACTATCTCAGTAAGAAAATGCTTCCGTATGAAGCCCGCTATCAAGAAGTAGAGAAGATATGTTTGGCAGTAGTATGGGCATCCAGAAAATTGCGGCATTACTTCCAATCTTACAAGATCCAGGTAGTGGCAAATGAGAATCCTTTGAAATATCTGCATTCAGTGCCTCGCTAGTGGGAAAATTAGGCAGATGGTTAGTGTTGCTAACAGAGTTTGACATTGAGTATCTCACTTCCAAAGTGATCAAGGGGCGAGTCGTAACAGAGTTTCTGACATTACAACCTATTGAAGGGGATCAGCATAAGTTTGAATTTCCAGATGAATAGATCCA
The DNA here is from genome assembly GCA_019454045.1 of Zanthoxylum bungeanum. NCBI lineage: Eukaryota > Viridiplantae > Streptophyta > Magnoliopsida > Sapindales > Rutaceae > Zanthoxylum > Zanthoxylum bungeanum. The sequence continues at coordinate 94,824 of SKCR01007791.1, forward strand.
GGCAATAGCAGTTCAAGGATGGAAAATGTACTTTGACGGAGCAGTGAATTACAAAGGAGCCAGAATTGGATCGTGATAATGACCCCCGGAGGAGAGACTTTGCCTTTGGCCAAGAGGTTGACGTTCAGAGTAACTAACAACATGGTCGAGTATGAAGCATGTGTTTTTGGTCTGACTGCACTGATAGCCTTAAAGGCTGAGAGCGTGGAGGTCCACGGAGATTCGATGCTGGTGATTTGACAGATGCAGGGAGAATGGGAATTGAAAGAATAACGGTTGAAACCTTACCTTTTTCACCTCAGAAAGTTATCACAGGTTATCCCCGATTGTAAGTTTCAGCACTTGCTGCGAGAAGAGAATCAGATGGCGGATGCATTAGCTACACTTGCAGCAACTTGGGAAAATCCAGAGAAGTTGGTAATGAGACCGTTGGTACTGACAACGGCAAATAGACCCGTTTATGAGATAGAAAGAATCCTGGAAGTGGAAATCGGCAATGGTAAACCTTGGTATCACGACATTCAAAGGTATCTGGAACACGGGGAACTCCCGGAGGGAGCAGGCAGAAAAGACAGATTAGCCATTCAGAAATTAGCTTCCCAATATGTGATTTTGAAAGGGGAACTGTACAAGAGGCAACCAAACGATATTCAGTTGAAATTTTTGAGGAAATAAGAGGCTCAACAGGTAATGGAAGAAGTACACGCCGGGGTATGTGGTCCGCACATGAACGGGTTGAATCTGTCCCGTAAGATAATGAGACAAGGTTTTTAATGGTCAACCATAGAGACCGACTGTGCGAAGATGGTAAAGCATTGTCATGATTGTCAAGCACACGGTAATTTGAATCATTTGCCGCACACAGAGCTGTACGGGTTGTCAGAGCCGTGGCTTTTCTCAACATGGGGAATTGATATGATTGGAGAGATTCGACCGAATGCATCGAACGGGCATCGCTTAATAGTAGTGGCAGTAGATTATTTCTCAAAGTGGGTGGAAGCCGAGTCATTCCGCAATGTTACAGCGAAGCAAATGGCAAAGTTCATAACCCGGAATCTCATATGTCGGTATGGTATACCGCACCATGTGGTTACAGATAATGGAGTTCAGTTTCAGGGGGAAACAAAGGCAATGCTACAAAAATACAGGATAGGCCATCATAAGTCATCACCGTACAGGCCGCAGGCAAATGGGGCAGTTAAGGCAGCCAACAAGATAATAAAGACAATTTTGGCCAAGATGACAGAGAACTGCAGGGATTGGGCCGACAAACTACCATATGCTTTGTGGGGGTATAGAACATCAGTAAGAACAGCGATGGGAGCCACACCTTACTCTTTGGTTTACGGAATGGAAGCAGTACTGCCAGTGGAGGTTGAGATACAGTCAATGAGGGTATTAGCAGAAACAGAGTTACCTGAGCAAGAATGGGCCGCACAGAGGTTTGAACAGTTAGCACTGCTAGATGAAAAGAGAATGAAGTACTTGCATCACATGCAGATATATCAGAAGAGGTTGGCTCAGGCATTCAACAAGAAGGTGCGCTCTACTAAGATTAAAAATGGTGATTTGGTACTTAGGCAGTCAAGGCCATCGACAACAGATCCGAGAGGAAAGTTCAGACCTAACTTGGAAGGACCTTACATAGTGCAGAAAGTAATGGGAAATGGGGCAGTGAAACTGTCAGACTTGGAAGGTAACGAGTTCACTGAGCTGATCAACGTGGACAGATTGAAGCAATATTTTACCTAAGAAAGAGAAGACTTGGCAGAAGGCCTAACATGACAGGATAAGGAAACTCATGCATGCATGCATACACGTAACACATTTTGGCATTCATTTTATGTTTGTTTTGTATTCACAGGTGTGGGGACACAGGAATCTGGGCGACGCATGCTGTCCTGGGCTCGCGGCCCAGTCGGGAGTACGGAGTAGCCACGAGGGACTAAACCGGAGAATAATGGAGTCGCCACCCGGTGTGAACCGGGAAAATGAGATTTAAGGCCGCACTCACCCCTCGCAAGGGAATACCTCAAACCGTTGGGTTCGGAATGGTCCCTTACTCATGTCACTTGTAATGACAGGATTTATGTAATAATTTAATCAGGCTTAAGTAGCACTTATTTCCAAGAGTATCATGCTTCTAAATTCACCGGTATAAAATAAAACTTATACATACATTTCACATATATCTCACATCTAAGAACACATGCTTGAAAATACCTCAAAGTAACAACGAACATACAACTTCATTCAGCATATCATATTCATGAAAAAAAGAAACACAAGCATACATAATAACCGCACAAGCATACATGTGAGCACTTTTCCAAGTGATACGTGGAATTGTATCCCAAGTACAGACCGCATTACCGTCCATTCGGAATCGGCTATGGAATTTATGTCTGAGTTTCCATCCGATATATCACAAGAAATAATACTCCAAAGTCATCATGGCATAGGTATATGAATCGTAATGCGTTAAATCAAGACTAAGGCAAATGACGCAACTAATGGAATAAACATGCTTTTCATTATTATGTGCACAAAGATAAGAATGACTATGTGTGGTTCCATAAAAAAATCACCTAAGAAACAATTTTACATGGCATGTGATGAATATGTCTCAGTTCAGCGTGTTCTCGTTCGTGTAGCGTTTGTAAACGCGTTCGAACGGTAAACAGAAGGTTCGCATTCGTATGGCGTTTGATAACGCGTTCGAACGGAAATGAAATAGAATGCTCATGTTCGTATGGCGTTTGTTAACGCATTCGAACGGAAATGAAACAGAATGCTCACGTTCGTATGGCGTTCGTGAATACGTTCGAACGGAAATGAAACAGAATACTCACGTTCGTATGGCGTTTATGAACGCGTTCGAACAGAAATGAGACCTGATGCATGATAAGGAAAAATGCATGCGCGTTCGAGTTGCGTTCGTAAATGCGTTCGAACGGGAACAGACCTGATGCATGAAATAGGACGCAATACATAAACAACAAAATAAAGGGGCGCGGTGAAGTACTGCCGTAAAGGTGGCCTTTTGGGGCTCTTGGTCTCTCAAAGAGAGGACCTTTAGACCAACATACTAAGCCCATGTGTGTCACATCATAACACATGAAATAAAGACAATAAAAGTGTATGACTTCGTATGCCCAATTGAACGTACATTCAACCCAAACACACTTCGTCCAGCGCGGCGAAGTAGTGTCACAAAGGTGGCCTTTTAGGCTCTTCGTCTCTCAAATAGAGGACCTTTGGACTAACTCACTAAGCCCATGCGCTCGATCGCATCATACATACAAAAATAGAGCCAATCATATCAAAACCAAGTATGCCCGATTGAACACATCTTACATCCAACCGAACACACATCAACCGGCGGGACAAAGCATCGTGGTAAAGGGCTTTAACCCCTCCCCATAGGGGATCTCTCATTCCACTTACTAAGCCCATGCGCTCGATTGAGTCATGCATAAAAACATAAAGACAATCATATCAAACTAAGTATGCCCGATTGAATGTATCTTGCATCCAACCGAACACACATCAACCGGCGCGGCAAAGCATCGTGGTAAAGGGCACTAACCTCTCCCCATATGGGATCTTTCATTCCACTTACTAAGCCCATGCGCTCGATTGAATCATGCATAAATAAACAACATACAGAATTCAAGTGACGAAAAATAAATAAACAAAAGCAACACAAAACAAAAGAGGGTGCCATTTACTCAAGCGGTACGTGGAGTTGTGTCCCGAGTACAGATCATATTACCGTCCATTCGGAATCGGCTATGAAATTTATGTCCGGGTTTCCATCCGATATACCGCGAGAGTTGACACGTCTCTCATTTTATTCCACAGCCACACCATACTACATCTCATAATTCATGCATATTTATCTACTCAAGGGCCACAACATGCATTTCAACATGACAATCATGCAAGTAATATTTAATAAATAATACAAAAAAAAAAAAACGAGTGTGAAAGATACCCTCAGGTCTAACCTTTTTGCCAACTTTCAGGCTTGCGTTTCACGGACGTCGGAAGGGTACAGCTCCTCAACTTCTCTGGTTCACTGGTTTAGCGTCCTAGCTCACTGCTTTGCTGTTTTGCTTGCTGTTCGAACTCCGTTCTGCTCCTGTTCGGCCTCTGTTTTGCTGCTCACTGCTCAGGCCACCTATTTTGACGTTTCAATGAACTGTTCCAAGTTTGTGTGGGTTCTTAGTGCATTTGTGTGTGACTATTTTAAGGATTATGAATGCAGTCTCTTTATGTTACTGTTTTTAAGATTTTTAGGCAATGTTTTAAGTGTATTTTGCTGCTGTTTTAGGGGTTAAATTACTGCTGTTTGGACGTGATTTAGGGACTGATTTGGGTCAGTTTTGGTGGGAAGGGGGCTGCTGTTCGGGGGTACTTTAGTGGCTGTTTTGGGGCGTGTTTGGGCTGTCGTTGGGGTATATTTTTCGGTGATGTGTGGAGGCTTAGGGGGTTGCTATTTTCGGTGGTGATTAGAAGTTGTTTTGGTGGTTGGAGGGGGTGTGAATGGCTATTGTATTTTCGGTAATATGAGAGTGTTTGAGGGCTTGTTGTTTTCGGTAATGTGAGAGTGGGGGTGAAGAGAGTTGTTTGTTATTATGTGTATGAGCTAGGGGTTGGAAATTCTTTTTCTTCTTTTTTCTTTGTGATGGGCGTGAACTAGAGAGATTGGAGAGGAGGGGTGGCTAGGTTAGGTCATGTTTATATAGAAGAGAGCTAGGGTTTATCCTTGTCTCACAAGGAAGGGATCTTGCATTCAATTTAGGATTTGGTCTTAAGGAAAGTCAAAGATTGAGGGGGGACAAGGTTAATTCAAATTAGGAAGGTGATATCTTTAATTGGTACTGATTAGGCATTTAATTTGTTAGATTAGGAAGTCAATATTTTAGATTGGTATATAATTTTATTTAGTTAGGAATAATTATATTTGATTTGTTTAAATTAGGCATATACTTATTTTATGTTTGGTAAATATTTTATTTATTTATTTAATTAATATAATTAATATTTTATTTAGTTAATGTTTTAATTTAATTAATAATTATTTTAATTTGGGGTGTGTATTAAAGGCTATGGGCGTGTGGGCCTTGGTTAGGTGGGTGGGCTTGGCTAGGTGTTTTGATGTTTTAATTATTTTAATTTGTGACATACATTAATTATTTCTTTGGATTGGGCTTGGACTAAGGTTAAGTGATTTGCGGGGTTTTGGGCCGAGAATAAATTTTAAAACGGAACACCAACAAGTAACCCGAAGCTAAACCAGCGAACTTAATCCGACTATGAGTCAATTCTTGACTCCTCCCTTCCGACATCTGTTTCCCGCGGTTTCCACGACTTAAAAGGTAGTGCCTCCAAATGAGACTCATCATAGGGTTTCACATGCAAAAATGCAATGCCTACAACAGGTTTTGAAGAAGAAAATAGAATGCGGCAAAGACAAGCCGATTAGAAGCATCAACATACCAGCATCAGTTTTGGGATGCGTCCCAGGGGGCGAGGCCCACATCAATACTAGCAGCAGTCTTGGGGATGCGTCCCGGGGTTGAGGCCCACGTCAACACATATACCAGTTACAGTTATTGGGATGCGTCCCAGGAGCGAGGTCCATTGCATCATCAGTTTTGGGATACGTCCCAGGGTCGAGGCCCACCTTTTGTCAGCGGTATTGGGATGCGTCCTAGGGTCGAGGACCCCATTGTCGGTTGTAGTTATTAGGATGCGTCCCAGGATCGAGGTCCACTACATCATCAGTTTTGGGATGCGTCCCAGGGTCGAGGCCCACCTTTTGTCCGTGGTATTGGGATGCGTTCCAATGTCGAGGCCCCCATTATCGGTTGCAGCAATTGGGATGTATCCCAGGATCAAGGTCCACTACATCATCAGTTTCGTGATGCGTCCCAAGGTCGAGGCCCACATTTTGTCAGCAGTATTGGGATGCATCCCAGGGTCGAGGCCCCCGTTGTCGGTTGCAGTTATTGGGATGTATCCCAGGATCGAGGTCCACTGCATCATCAACTCAGTTCGAGATAGCAGGCAAGTCAGGTGGCAGCTGGCGAGCCAGGTAAGTGAAAATACATTGCATAACTTTGATAGGATTTTCACTGTTACACATTACACAAGTCCCATCAAAGTGGGGACGACTGTAGGCACTGCATTTTTGCATGTAAGTCCCTATGATGAGTCTCATTTGGAGACACTACCTTTTAGGTCACGGAAGTCGCGGGAAACGGACGTCAGAATGGGAAATTCAGAATAAGTATGTCATCAGATTCATTTCACAAGTTCACTGTTTTCATTCGTGCTGCGTTCGTGACCACGTTCGAAAGTCAAGCAGATTGCGGGCGTTCGTGTAGCGTTCGATATTTCTGGTTTTACTGCTAACCTCACACCCAAGCCCAATTAGCCCACCAAAGCCCATAAAATATATCCAATTAATAAAATGTATGTTTAACACATGACAAAATTAAATAAAATCTAAAAATCATATACCAATATAAAACAAATATCATGCCTAAACCAAACAAATTAAATATATTAACTTCCTAATTATCCAAATCTTGTCTCCAATCAATCTTTGGTTTTCCTTACATAACACCAAATCATATCCTCCTTTAATGCACCAAATCCCTTCCTTGTCAAGGAATGATTCACCCATCCCCTTTGCCTATAAAAGAGACCCAAAACCAAGACACTCATCTCTCTCTCTCACGCATACACAAAGAATAACAAGCAAAGAATTTATCTTCTTCTCCTCTCTATTGTCGAGCATATCACCCAAAAATGCCCTTCCATTGTCACAAAATCACAACCCAAAACACCATCTCCATTGCCGCACAAACCACCATTGAAACACTCCCCTGAACAGTAAGCCAAACTACCGAAAATCACAGCCCCATATTATCGAAAATCACTACTTAAAACATTCACTGTTTGACCGAAACTCACCCCTAAACAGCTGCCCTTTAACCACAAAAACAGTAGCCTAAAACATCAAAAACAGTGACCGAAAGACAACAGCAAAACAGCAACAAAATAGCAGCTAAACAGAGGGAAAATAGCCGCCCGAACAGCGAAACAGCGAAGAGAAATGTTGAACCAGTGAACCGGAGGAGTTGCGGAGCATCCACCCTTCCGAAGACCGCGTACGGTACTTCCGAGAGTCTACATAAAAGGTTAGACCTGAGGGCACTCTTCGTATTTATTTTTATTCATCTTTTAATCGTTTTAGTTCTTTATTTCGTATGAGAGTCGTTCATGGATGCATGTTGTGGCTTTGAATAAAATGAAAAATGTGTCGCCTCTTGTGGTATATAGGATGGAAACCCAGACATAAATTACTAGCCGAATCCGAATGGACGGTAGTGCGGTCTGTACTTGGGATACAACTCCACGTACCACTTGAGCAAACGGCGCATATTTTGTTTTATGTTGTTTTGATTTGTTTATTATCCGTTATTTAAATTCTGCATGTTATTTGTTTGTGTAATTATGAGATAAAGCGTATGGGCTTAGTAAGTTGGATTAAAGGTCCTCCATTTCGAGGGGTTAAAATCCTTTACCATGATGTTTTGCCGCGCCGGATGATGTATATTCGGTTGAATGTAAGATGTGTTCAATCGGGTATACAAAGTCCGATATCGTTGTCTTTATTTTTATATGCATTATGTCATTAGTGCATGGGCTTAGTAAGTTGGATTAAAGGTCCTCCGTTTTGAGGGGTTAAAATCCTTTACCACGATGTTTTGCCGTGCCGGATGACGTATATTCGGTTGAATGTAAGATATGTTCAATCGGGTATACAAAGTCCGATATCGTTGTCTATATTTTTATATGCATTGTGTCATTAGCACATGGGCTTAGTAAGTTGGATTGAAGGTCCTCCATTTCGAGGGGTTAAAATCATTTACCACGATGCTTCGCCGCACCGGATGATGTATATTCGCTTGAATGTAAGATGTGTTCAATCGGGCATACAAAGTCCGAAATTGTTGTCTTTGTTTTTATGTGCATTATGTTATTAGCGCTTGGGCTTAGTAAGTTGGATTAAAGGTCCTCTATGTCGAGGGGTTAAAATCCTTTACCATGATGCTTCGTCGTGCCTTGTAGCCCGTTATTATTTATTAGGTGTCATCTATTCATCCGTTCACGTATGCGTCATGTTGTTTACTACTTTTTTTGAGGTCACTGTTGTAACCCCGTTCGAACGTGTTTCAGAACGCCGCACGAACGCATGTTTTCTGTCTCAGTTCGTTCGAACGCGTTTACGAACGCTATACGAATGCGAACCTTCTGTTTACCATTCGAACACGTTTACTAACGCTACGCAAACGCGCATGTATTTCCTTTGTTTTATTCATGCATCAGGTCCGGTCCCATTCGAACGTGTTCTCAAACGCTATACGAACGCGAACCTTCTGTTTACCGTTCGAACGCGTTTACGAACACTACATGAACACGCATACACTAAACTGAGTCCTTTTCATCACATGTCATGTATAATTGTTTCTTAGGAGATTTCTCTTGTATCATGTAATCAATCATATTATTTCTATCTCTGCGTTCATCTGTTTGATGTGTTCATGAGATGGTATTCAAGCATGATTTAGCCTATTCGGTTGTTCATTTTCAAGTATGATTAGTCATTTATTTTACGTTTGGAATTTGCATTATGTCTAGGTTGTTCTTTGTTTTTCGCATTATATGATCGAAGTATGTTCATTAGATTTCCGTGTGCTATTGCATGTTCGCCGTTATTCCAATTTGCTTTCATGCGTGATTGTACAATTATTATCTACTGGCATGCCTATGATCGAATGTAATGTGCTTATGACTTTGCATGCTAGCTGTATTTATCGTTATGCATGAAAATTGGGACATAGTTATATGCAAATAGGTTGTATGCAAATTGGGACATAGATTGTATGCAAATTTGAAAATTAGTTACATGTGAACTTAAATGAACCTTTGATTTATGCATGCAGACTTAGAAATAGAATACCCTTAGGAATATATGTTGCTAGACTCGATTAAATTATTGCACAAATCATTTCATTACAAGTGGCATAAGTAAGGGACAATTCCGAACCCAACGGTTTGAGGTCTTCCCTTGCGAGGGGTGAGTGCGGCCTTAAATCTTTGTCCCAGTTCACACCGGGTGGCGACTCTATTATTCTCCGGTTTAGTCCCCCGCGGGCTACTCCGTACTCCCAACCGGGTCGCGAGCCCGGAAAAGCATGCGTCGCCCAGTTTCTGTGTCCCACAAGAAGTAGTCATGTTTGTTTCTATAACAAACAAACCTTGCCCGCCTTTATCTCCTTCTGGAGCGCCTTGTACTCGCGGCAGTCACGCTTCCAGTGACCCCGCTTGCCGCACTGGAGGCATACATCCCGAGACTTGTCATTTGGCTTCCTAGAAGCCTTTGACGCTTTGCCCTTGCCCTTCTTATGCTTCTTCTTTTTAACACCTCTAGTTGCCTTGGGCCCAGCCCTCGGAGTCCGAGATGTATAAGCAAAGTGCGCCTCGTGCTTCTTTCCCTTAAGAAGTTCCTTTTCTGCCTCACGCAGCGTGGACATCAGCTCTCCAAGAGTCTGCTCTTGGTTCATCATATTGTAGTTCATGATGAACCCACTCCAAGTGTCGGGGAGAGACTGCAAGATCAAATCTATAGAGGTCTTTATCTCAAAGACAATCCCCATTTTTCCAAGCTGCTCAATATCAGCAATCATCTGTGTCACATGATGATCAATTATTAAATTAATGATTTTTGGGTACAGTCCAACTGTTACAAGAAAAATAATAGAATATTAGTCCAACTAATAAATATATAAAATTGACGAAATAATTTGAAAGCGCGTAATGCCAAGTATTTGAACGAAATTACAAATTCAATACTGGCCTCCCACTATTTTTCGGCGAGCCTCTAACCCTCTGTTGAGTACTCGGGAAACCTAGTTTCCTAGTGGGCTAGGATCCTGTTAAATAACACACAACCTTGATTTTGGCCAACAAGCTGTATGATATTTAACTAGGTAGATCTCTAAGATCAATTGGATCTCATCCAATTCCTAGATCCGGTAGGTTGACCTCCAAGTCTGAAACATATATACAATATATATATGCCAATATATCCAATATATTTTCCTAACCTTTTTCCTCTGAATCAACTAAGCCTTGGCTTTGGCACAACAAGCTTAATGATTCCAGTTAAGCGGGACCAATTGACCTTGGAAAGCTTTGTAATCAATATCGATGGACAAGAAGTGATCTTGACTTTGGCCAAAAAATCACGACTTGGACAAGACACCGATATGTAACAATGCTTTTGTGATTCAAACACATCCGCAATTGACAAAGGTCTTGACTTTGGCCAACAAACCAATGCCAATTTTGGATTTTGAGTAAGAATCACTCAATGGAAGGAAAATGCTTAATATGTTTTGAGGTTTTTCGCGTAAATTGGCAACCAATTTATTATCTTTGTTAGGTCTCATCATACACCCTTAAGCATGCATTCTAAAAGCATAATAAGGCGCGGAAAGTAAATTAATAACGATATGCGGATGGATATTCAACAACTTGTTCCTAGAACAAATCACTATATTTCCTCTCCCCGGCTATCACTATTCTACTTCTACCTAATTACATAATACAATAATAGAAACCTCATTAACATTGAGGGGAATTAGGTGAGAAGAGAATACAAAGAATTAATAAAGAGAGAAGGCTGGACACACAGGTCCAATTTATAAATTCTAAATTTACAACAATTTCTAAAATTGCTATTTCCCTTCTAATATCCATCCGATATACGCTATTCATTCATCACATCCATGTATTCATTCAAGCATGTTATTCAATCAATCTAATCAAATTAATTAATCTTTGAATATTAGTGATCATCCAATGTTCAAACAATGATTTGATTTGCGCGAGTCTAACTCGTTTGTGAATAAGTACTCGAAGTACGAATTCTTGAATTATATCGAACTACTCTTTAAATCTAATTTAATTCGTATTCAATACTAATTCATTTATTTAATTCCAAATTAAATATCTACATTTTTTAATGCGCTTTAAGGACTTAGATTCCAAACCTAATCTAAATGGGTCTCAAAGCCCAATTAACATCCAATGTTGTTGAATTAAAATTACAATGGTCTTTCAATTGATTTCATAAGGCATGGGCTTTGGTCAATATGGGTCAAACCCAAATACCAAGGCCCAAGTAAGGAATCACCCTTATTTGCCAAGAAACCAATTTTGGCCCATTAGGCCCAATTAAACATTTAAAGCCTATTTGTTATATTTGGACTTAATGGAATGATTTAGGCCCAATATGGATCCAATCCATTTGGCCCAACCAAGCCCATAAGGCCCAAATACAACAATTACAAGCCCAATTCAAAATCAATCCCAATTTATTAAATTCCAATTTTCCAAAATTCATAATTTAATAAATCAAAGTGTTTAGCCATGATTAATCTTTTAAATTAACATTTCCAAAATACTAATCTAATCCATTAATCATGTTTTTCATCCTCAACACATGTCCAACATAATTGATTCAAAAAATCATCTCATTACATGCTCAAAGCTCACGGCATTAGTGGGTTTTATTTGTCCGATTTCGTTTTCAATCTGATTGAATTACAAATCAACATTTCCCAATTGTTTCAAGTCATCCAATGATCAAAGGAACAAAAAATACCATGACTTTATGGGGTAATATGCATTCGGCCAAGCCTCATTTTTGGGGAAAAATTGATCCAATCCATTTTTCACAAAATTGGTCACAAACAACTCCAAGTCATTCATTCACAAGCATGCTCAAACAATTAATTTAGTCAAAACATGCTCAAAATCAATTTACCCAAATTTTACCCTAATCATTTTCATGCTTAAACCTTGCTCCATGATACCATTGTTGGTTTCTAGGGTGGTCCCAAGATCAATATAAGCATGAAAAGAATGAATACACAAGGAAGAGTGGCGGAAAAACACTTACATTGAACGGCTTTTGGATGTGATGATCAACAAAACTTTTCCTCCTTGCACTTTGATGGATTCGGCCAAGGCTCCATTTTGTTGATGAAGATGATCAAGCTCCAAACTTTTAAAGGATTCCAAGCTCTTAGTTCGGTTCCCTATCACCTTGTATTGATTCTTGAATGTGTGCTAGCAATGGAGGAAGAAAAACAATTCTTCTGACTCTTGGGAGAGGCTCACGGTTTTTTCAATTTTGGGAGAGAGAGTATTTTGTTTTTTCAACTTTTGTTTTCTAAAACAATAATAGAAAAGCTATTCCAAAATTTGGTAATTGATTTCCAAAAGTCAACACCAATTTTTAGCTCCAAAATGGCATTAAATGCCCACACCAACCCCTTTCATGAATAATGATTGCATGTCACTCACCAAAAAGGTGATAAGACATCTATCACTAAAGTGACAAGTGATGTGACGCGCGATGTGACTTACGGCCGCACTTTATTCAAAATCGGAGTGGCGTCGCAAACATATTCCGGGCTCGGTTTCGTTAATTCTGAATTAACGAGTTTTCTGTTGCGTCATAATTAAATCAAATTTAATTAAATAATCATGCCTAGCAAAATTACTATTCACGTCCCTTGAGAATTAATTCTAAATCAATTCGTTAGCCCGAATTAAAATCTAATTTTAATTCCGCGTCGAAATCCAATTTCGTATAATATATCGAATATATTATTTTATCGATTAATTCCAAATTAATCGTTCTCTCTCTTCAAATAGTACTTTATCCCAGATAAAGTCTCTCCGCTATTAATCCCAGATTAATAAAGTTCGAATCATACGTCATCGGTGAATATTCGGGAAGCGACCCAAGAGACCTCTGGATATGTTGGTAGTAAATCCGGTCGTCGGACTATCCAAACACGTACGTACCTATTACTACGTTCTTACCGATTTACGAGACAAGTTGGCTTCTAGCAAAGCGCCATGCCTACCCAATTCTCCAGAAATATTCTTACTGGAATATATAATCTATGTCAGGCGTAGTATACGTAGTATTGCGTATCTCGTGATCCAGTATCGGATGTCACATGCAAGGCCTGGGGCTGGAATAGTGTCTGCCCCATACGAGCATATATCGGATCACAAGAAACTAGTCTCTTTATTATCGGATAATCATGACCTAGTCATATCATCCCGACGGTTGCAACCTTTTAGAGAACCAGTTCTGTATCCCTGTGTGACCATTATCTCCATATGACTGAAGTGATACTTCCGTCTTGACATCACACCCAATACACTACGATTCTCAATAAACCCAGAAGAGGTGTACACATAACCTGTTAAAGTTCTGGACAACAAAAACCAAAGCGTATTGATTGTCGCAAGTACTAGCGATGTAAGTCTCAGGTTAAGACCAAATACACATACCCTGATACGGACTCCCATAGACACATAGTCATACTACCAATGGGATTCTGTGGGGTCTATCCAGAGCGAAGCTGTTTTCCGTACCATCGGTAAAACACAACCTTCTACCACACTTGCATAAGTATCCAATACTTAAATATATGAGAACTATGTTGTTACGCTTCCATAAAACGCACAAGTGCGATACTAGTTTATTCTGCATTATCGATGTCCAGTCTCGATAATACTACGACTAGGGATATTTAATGATTAAACCGTCATGGATTGATATTGTCTCATATCATCTCAATCCGGAACTAATCATAAGGACTTTCATCATTCACACATTTAAGTAATCTAATTACGAATTGATAAAAGGCAATTTCCATTGCTATATAATTAATTTGTCCAAAAACACAATATCTTTTACAAATAGTGACGCTATGGGTCATAACTGTCTAACACTGAGCACTAAAGTTATCATCACATGAATCTTCCAAAGATCATGTTCTACTATTTGCTCAACTCCGGGCTTAGGCCCGAGATGTCATTCTATCAAATAAAGTAACTTCTCGGTTCCCAGGACTATCTTGAGGTTTTATTCCCAATCTGAAAATTAAAGCCGCTTAAAGACATTTTCACCTAGGATTATGTTTTAAACGCTAATCCTTCAGTAATCTTGATTTCAATAGTCCAACTATCCAATCAACGATTTCGGGTACAATTAAATATAATGATTACTATAGTCTAACTATATAATCAACTATAATTTGATTATTTAAATTCAAATATATTGATTACTATAATCCAATTATATAATCAACTATAATTTGAAGTAGTTTGAATACAGTCCAACTGTTTAATTAAAAAAACGATTAAATATTAGTCCAACTAATATATATTTAAATTAATGACGAAAAATTGAAATGAGCGCGTATTGGCAAGTATCTAAATGAAATTGCAAATTTAATACTTGCCTCCCACTATTTTTCGGTGAGCCTCTAACCCTTTGTTGAGTACTCGGGAAACCTAGTTTCCTAGTGGGGTAGGATCCCGTTAAATAACACACAACCTTGACTTTGGCCAACAAGCTGTATGATATTTAACTAGGTAGATCTCTAAGATCAATTGGATCTCATCCAATTCCTAGATCCAGTAGGTGGACATCCAAATCCGAAACATATATCTAATATATGCCAATATATCCGATATATTCCCTAACCTTTTTCCTCTGAATCAACTAAGCCTTGGCTTTGGCACAACAAACTTAATGATTCCAGTTAAGCGGGACCCATTGACCTTGGAAAGCTTAGTAATCGATGTCGATGGACAAGAAGTGATCTTGACTTTGGCCAACAAATCACAACTTGGACAAGACATGCGATATGGAACAAAGCCTTCATGATTCAAACACATCCGCGATGGACAAAGGTCTTGACTTTGGCCAACAAACCAGTGCCAATCTTGGATCTTGAGAATGAATCATTCAATGGAAGGAAAAACGCTTAATATTTGTTGAGGGTTTTTCGCGTAATTGGCAACCAATTAATTATCTTTGATTATGTCTCATCATACACCCTTAAACATGCATTCTAAAAGCATAATAAGGCTCGATAAATAAATTAATAAAGATATGCGGATGGATATTTAAAACAACTTGTTCCTAGAACAAATCTCTCCATTTCTTCTCTCCCGGCTAGCACAAATCTTACTTCTACCCAATTACATAACACTTCTAAAGAAACCTCATTTACATTGAGGGGAATATGTGAGAAGAGAAATACAAAGAATCAAGAGGTAATAGGCTGGACACGCAGGTCCAATTTAATAAATTCTAAATTTATTACAATAATTTCCAAAATTGCCCTAACCCATCTAATATCCATCCGATATACATTATTCATACATCACATCCATGTATTCACACAAAGCATGTTATCAATCAATCTAATCCAATTAATTAATCTTTGATTAATGACCATCCAATGTTCAAACAACGATTTGATTTGCGCGAGTCCAACTCGTTTTAAGATTAAGTACTCAAAGTACGAATTCTTGAATTATATCAAACTACAATATTAAATCCAATTTAATTTGTATTCAATACTAATTCTTTATTTAATTTCAAATTAAATAATTACACTTTATTAATGAGCCTTTGCGACTTAGATTCTAAATCTAATCTTTATGAGTCTCAAAGCCAAATTAACATCCAATGTCAATTTAATTAAAGTCCAATGGGCTTTCAATTAATTTATATGGCATGGACTTTGGCAACCAAAGCCAAATAAGGAATCACCCTTTGCCAAAAATCAATTTAGGCCCAATTAAAATTTTAAAAGCCCATTTTATTATATTTGGACTTTATGGAAATGGTTTTAGGCCCAATTGGATCCAACCAATTAACCTAAACCAAACTTGGCCCAACCAAGCCCATTAAGCCCAAATACAATATTTTTTTACCCCAATTCCATATTTAGCCCAACTAATTAAATTCCAATATTCCAAATATCATAATTTAATCAACCAAAGTGTATTAGCCATAATTAATTATTCAAATTAACATTTCCAAAATACCAATTTACATAATTAATCATGCCTTATTATTAATAAACTTCTGTCTAACATAAATTGAAGCAAAATTAATCCAACATGCTTATAAGGCTCTCGGCAATTTGGAGATTTTTATATCAATTTTGATTTCAATCCAATTAAATCACAAATTAATATATCTCATGCATTTTAAACATATCCAATTGTCTAAAATTCAAAAACCACCAAGAGCTTATCATAGGGTCATATTCGGCCAACATAAGGATTTTGATAAAATTATTTTTGATCAATTTTACACAAATCCAATGATGCAAAACTCTAAGTAATCATCATCTAACATCAACCAAACACTCAATTTGAAGAAATCATGCTCAAATCACAAAAGCCCCAAATTAAAGTTTAAGAACCCTAAGTCAATTTCATGCTTAATAACGGCTCTGATACCATTGTTGGGTTTTCTAGGTCAAACCAAGATCAAATTAAGCAAGAAATATGTGAATACAAGAAGAAGTATAGCGGAAATATTACTTACAACGATCGGCTTTTGGATGCGATAAACACAAAAATTTCTTCATGAGTTTCGGCCAAGCCCTCCTTGTGTGGATCTTCAAGATCCAATCTTTGAGTGTTGATTCCATGCTCATGAATGGGTTTCCCTATCACCTTTGAATGATCTCTTTAGTGTGCTAGCACTTGGAAAAATTTGCAACAAATTGTTTCCCTTCTCCTTTTGTGTGTCTCGGCCAAACCAAGAATGGAGAGAAAATTTTGGTACAATGCCGAGAGTGAGGGAGATAAAAAGAGATGAGTGTGTTGTGTATATTTTTTATTTCAAAAATCAAATAAAAGATATACCATTTGCAATTTTCCAAAAAATTGGTACAAGGCATTAATACATTCAACAACTCACATCAATCAAAGAGTGACAAGATGTCAACATCAAAAAGTGACAAGACTTCCATCACTTGAGTGACTAATGATGTGACGCGTGATGTGACATGTGGGCCCACTTGATTCAAAATCCGAGTGGGCCCGCAAACACTCCCGGGCTCGGGTTCGCTAATTCCGAATTAACGAATTTTCCTTTGCGACGTAATTAAATCAAATTTAATTAAATAATTATACCTAGCAAAATTACTATTCACGTCGCTAGCGAATTAATTCTAAATTAACTCGTTCGCCCGAATTAAAATCTAATTTTAATTCCGCGTCGAAATCTAATTTCGTTTAATATATCGAATATATTATTTTATCGATTAATTCCAAATTAATCGTTCTTTCTCTTTTAATTGAATTTTAACCTAGATAAAATTTCTCCGTAATTAATCCTAGATTATTTTTGTCTCTCTTATAATTAATCCCAGATTAATTATGTGCGAGTCATACATCATCGGTGAATCTTCAGGAAGCGACCCATGAGATCCCTGGTTATGTTGGAAGTAAATCTGGTCGTTCGGACTATCCGAACACGTATGTACCTAGTACTATGTTTTTCTTGATTTATGAGACATGGTTGGATTCTAGCAAAGCATCGTGCCTACCCAATTCTCCAGAAATATTCTTAAAGGAATATATATAATCTGTATCAGGCGTAGTATACATAGTATTGCGTATTGTGATTCAGTATCGGATGTCACATGCTAGGCCTGGGGCTGGAATTGTGT
The DNA here is from genome assembly GCA_019454045.1 of Zanthoxylum bungeanum. Classification (NCBI taxonomy): domain Eukaryota; kingdom Viridiplantae; phylum Streptophyta; class Magnoliopsida; order Sapindales; family Rutaceae; genus Zanthoxylum; species Zanthoxylum bungeanum. The sequence goes on from SKCR01007791.1 coordinate 112,478, forward strand.
CTGCCCCGTATGAAGCATATATCGGAACTCTGGTAACTAGTCTCTATAATCGGATAAACATGACCTAGTCATATTATCCCAATAGCTGCAGCATATAAGAGTATCAGTTCCTTATCCTATGTGACCATCATCTCCATATGAATGAAGTGATACTTCCATCTTGACATCACACCCAATACACTACGATTCTCAATATACCCAGAAGAGGCGTACACAGAACTTGTTAAAGCCCTGGATGACCAAAACCAAAGTATATTGATGGTCGTAAGTATTAGCGATGTAAGTCTCAGGTTAAGACTAAATACATCTACCCTGATTCGGACTTCCTTAGACACATAGTCATACTACCAATGGAATTCTGAGGGGTCTATCCAGAGCGAAGCTGTTTCCGTACCATCGGCAAACACAACCTCCTATCACACTTGCATAAGTATACAATACTTAACTATATGAGAACTATGACGTCATGCTCCCACAACGCGCACAAGTGCAATACTAGTCTATTCCGCATTATCGATGTCCAATCTCGATAATACTACGACTATGGATGTTTTAATGATTAAACCTTAGTGGATTAATACTCTCTCATATCTTATTAATCCAGAACTAATCATATGGACTTTTATCATTTATGTATCTTGGTAATCCAATTACAAATGATAAAAGAGCAATTTCCTTTGTCACATAGTTAATTTGTACAACATAATATTCTGTACAAATAGTGATGTTATGGGTCATAATTGTCCAACAGTTGCCATGATTAAATCCATTCAGATAATACTTGCTATTGCTACATATTTCGATTACGAGATATGGCAGTGGATGTCAAAATCGCTTTCCTTAACGGAAATCTTTTGGAGGATGTTTATATGCAACAGCTTGACGGTTTTGTCATACCAAAACATGCGAACAAGGTTTGCAAGTTAAATCAATCCATTTATGGATTGAAGCAAACATCGCGTTCTTGGAACCAACGTTTTGATGAGATCATAAAAGAATATGATTTTGTTCAAAACGAGGATGATTCTTGTGTATATAAGAAGGTTAGTGGGAGCGCACTGACATTCATTGTCCTTTACGTTGATGATGTATTTCTTATTGGCAATGACATTCCCATGCTACAATCGGTGAAAGCTTGGCTTTCATTAAAATTCTCCATGAAAGATCTGGGGGAAGCAGCCTTTATTCCGGGAATAAAGATCTGTTGGGTTTTCTAGGTCAAACTAATATCAAATTAAGCATATAAACGTGTGAATACATCAATTTAAAGTAGCGGAAATACTCACTTTGATCGACTTTTGCGATGCGAAGACAACAAAAATTTTGCTCCAAGCTTTTCCTTCTTTGGTATGATTCGGCCAAACCCTTGCAATTGGTCTTCAATCTCCAAGCTTTGTGAATGATTCCATGCTCAAGAGTTGGTTTCCCTATCACCATTGTAAGACTCCTTTGAGTGTGCTAGCACCATGAAAAATTTGCTACAAATCTTCCATTAGTTTCTTTTAACTCTCGGCCAATGATAGAATTTTAGAGAAAAATGGCACCAAGTGCCATGAGGGAGAGAGGAGAAGAAGATGTGTGTGTTGTAAGTCTTGTGGTTTTTTATTTCAAAAATCAAATACCAATTACCACTTTCAAAAAATGGTACATGGTATTAAAGCCTTTCAACAACTCTCATCAATCACAAAAGTGACATGCATCACATCACTCCAAGTTGATGTGACTTGTGGGCCCCACTTTAATTCAAAATCTGAGTGGGCCCTTAAACACTCCCGGGCTCGGGTTCGTTAATTCCGAATTAACAAATTTTCCGTTGCAATGTAATTAAATCAAATTTAATTAAATAATTATGCCTAGCAAAATTACTATTTACGACGCTCGCGAATTAATTCTAAATCAATTCGTTAGCCCGAATTAAAATCCAATTTTAATTCCGCGTCGAAATCTAATTTCGTATAATATATCGAATATATTATTTTATCGATTAATTCCAAATTAATCGTTCTCTCTCTTCAAATAGTATTTTACCCCAGATAAAATATCTCCGTAATTAATCATAGATTAATTTTCTCTCTGTTATAATTAATCCCAGATTAATTATGTGCGAGTCATACGTCATCGGTGAATCATCGGGAAGCGACCCATGAGATCCCTGGATATGTTGGCAGTAAATCCGGTCGTCAGACTATCCGAACACGTACGTACCTAGTACTACATTTTTACCGATTTACAAGACATGGTTGGCTTCTAGCAAAGCACCGTGCCTACCCAATTCTCCAGAAATATTCTTAAAGGAATCTGTAATTTATATCATGCGTAGTATACGTAGTATTGCGTATTACAATCCGGTATCGGATTTCACGTGCTAGGCCTAGGGCTGGAATTGTGTCTGCCCCGTACGAAGCACATATCGGATCTCTGGTAACTAGTCTCTATAATCGGATAAACATGACCTAGTCATATTATCCCGATAGCTGCAACATACAAGAGTACCAGTTCCTTATCCTACGTGACCATCATCTCCATATGACTAAAGTGATACTTTCATCTTGACATCACACCCAATACACTACGATTCTCAATATACCCAGAAAAGGCGTACACAGAACCTATTAAAGCCCTGGACGACCAAAACCAAAGTATATTGATTGTCGCAAGTATTAGCGATGCAAGTCTCAAGTTAAGACCAAATACACCAACCCTGATTCGGACTTCCATAGACACATAGTCATACTACCAATGGAATTCCGAGGTGTCTATCCAGAGCGAAGCTGTTCCCGTACCATCGGTAAACACAACCTCCTATTACACTTGCATGAGTATCCAATACCCAAATATATGAGAACTATGTCGTTATGCTCCCATAACACGCACAAGTGCAATACTAGTCTATTCCACATTATCGATGTCTAATCTCGATAATACTACGACTAGATATATTTAATGATTAAACCTTCGTGGATTGATATTGTCTCATATCATCTCAATCCGGAACTAATCATATGGACCTTCTATCATTTATACATCTTGGTAATCCAATTACAAATGATAAAAGAGCAGTTTCCTTTGTCACATAGTTAATTTGTACAACAACACCATGTTCTGTACAAATAGTGATGCTATGGGTCATAATTGTCCAACAATCTCCCACTTGGCCTATAGCCAATCACTCAAGTGTCCTACACCTGAACTATGTACGGGTCGCTCAAACTTCTGCTGAGAAACTACTTTCGTTAGCGGATTTGCAAATTTATCATCTGATGCGATTTATTCGATCATCACATCGCCACGATGTATGATCCAACGAATCAGATGAATAGTTGAAGTATATACTTGGATCGTTGATGAGACTATTAATTCTTTAGCCTGTTCTGTAGTCTAGCTCAGCCGCTAACGTAACTACACCTAATCTAATTAGGATTATTATAGATCCAAATCGCTTCTATTGCTGCCTCAGCTGTAGCAATATTCAGCTTTTGTTGTTTATTCGGTAACAGTATCTTGCTTGGAAGAAATGTTCAATGTTCCGTTATTCAAACTATATAGTACCTTTATTACGACTTATAGTCATTTTTGTTGGTTTGGAAACTTGCAACAGTGAACCCAGTCACTTCAAGTTCTCCGTCTCCATAGTTTAAGAAACCATCCTTAGTTCATCTAAGATACTGAAGGATGTTCTTAACATCAATCCAGTGACTATCACTTGGATTGGCCTGATTTTGACTCCATATGCTCAAAGCATATGAGACACTAGGTCACGTACATATCTTTCAATGTACGAGTTCTCGAAGAGTACCAACAACTTTTAGATCTATCACAGTAGATCCTTATTCCTAGAATAAATGTTGTCTCTCCCAAGTAGTCTACGGAGAATTTTCATGAAAGCCAAGCTTTCACCGATTGTATTATGGGAATGTCATTTCCAAGAAATGATATATCATCATTATTTAGGACAATCACTATCAGTGCGCTCCCATTAACCTCCTTATATACACAAGAATCATTTTCGTTTTGAATTAAATCATATACCATTATGATTACATCAAAATGTTGGTTCCAAGAACCCAATGCTTGCTTCAATCCATAAATGGATCGATTTAACTTGCAAACCTTGTTTGCTCGTTTTTGGTACGACAAAACCGTTAGGATGTTGTTAACATCCTCCAAAAGGTTTCCGTTTAAGGAAAGTGGTTTTGATGTTCAGCTGCCATATTTCATAAATGAAACATGCAGCATTAGCAAGCATTATCCAAATGGATTTTAATCATGGCAACGAGTAAAAGGTTTCATCGTAATTGACACAATGTTGATAACGATACCTTTTCGCTACAAGCCTAGCTCAGTACGTTGACATGTTGCCATCCATGTATGTCTTCCTTGAAGACTTATATAGTACCAATAGGCACAATGTCTTCCGGTACATCAACCAGTGTCCAAACTTAGTTGGTATACATGGAATCCATTTCGGACATCATGGCACTTTGCCATAATAGGGAGTCGATACCTTGTATCACTTCCTCATACGTAGCTGGTTTGTCTTCCTCAATAAGATTGACATCTTTACGAGGTGAGATCAGAAACCCATACCTCTCAGGTTGTTTTCTGACTCTCTCCGACTTACGCAGTTCTTGTGTATTCGAAGATTATTGGTACAGTTTCATCCTTGATGAACTGTTTGTGTTCCATTAAGGAATCGGTGCCTTGAACAGTATTACTCTGATTTTCATCGAGTTTTACTTTCCTCCCACTTACCACTACATATAGGTATTCCTCTTAGGAAAACCACATAGGTAGCAACAATTACATTATTCTCTTGTGAGTTGTATAAGTACTATACTTTGGTTACCCTAGGATAACCTACAAATTAGGCACTTATCTGATTTGGGTTCTAGTTTGGAATCATCCAAACATATGCCTAGCATACCCAAATCTTCAGGAATGAGAAAACCCTGTTTCTTTCCTGTTCATATCTAATATGAAGTCTGTCAAACAGATTTTCATGGAACCTTATTCAAAATAAGTTTTGCACTGATTAATGCGTATCCCTAGAAGAAAATGGTAGCTCAGAGCGACTCATCAGTAACCTTACTATGTCCAACAAGGTTCGATTTCTCAGTTTGAACACACCGTCAAGTTGAGGTGTTCCGAGAAGAGTCCATATTGAAAGAATACTATACTCTTTCAAGTAATTGAGAAACTTATTGCTTAAGTATTTTCCACCATGGTCTAACCGTGACGGTTTAATACTTTAGCCGATCTGTCGGTCTACTTCGTGTCGAAACTCTTTGAATTTATCAAAAGTTTTCGATTCGTGTTTCAAAAGAAACACATAACCATAACGCGATGCCACATCCGTAAAGATTACGAAGTATTCATATCCACCTCTAGCCTAGCTAGATATGGGCCCACTTACGTCACTGTGAACGAGGGCTAACAAATCGGTAGCACTTGTACTTTTACCAAGTAAAAGTGTTTTAGGCATTTTGCCTAATAAACTAGATTTGTAGACATCATTTGAATAGAATCAAATCCGTCCTAGTACCCACTCTTCGAAAGTGTGGATATACGAGTCTTGTTTATGTGTCCTAGACAACAATGCCACAAAAAAGTCTCATCTGATTAATTCAGTTCGAGCTATTTGTTTGTCATGTTATACGTTTGAGATTCATTTATATTCAAAATATAAATACTGTTATTCACATCTAATGTGCTTATCTCAATATCATCTTTATAAAATAAAACACTTTAGTGTTCTAGAATATAAAGGTATACCCGCAACGGGTTAAACTTAGATATAGAGATAACGTTTCTAGTCAAACTAGTTACATTATAACAGTCTCCTAATTTAAGTACACACCCGAATGGTAGTTCCTAAACTTAGGTTTCTACGGTTAAAACAGCGATTCTCGTCCCGTTTCTGACTCGCATGTCAATCTCGACTGAAGTCAGTATCCTGCTAATCAGCAGATTCCGCACATCAATACATATCTATATACAATACTTAGTATCAAAATCCAATTTTGAAACTAATAGTGAATATGTTTATGACAAACATACTTGAAGTCGGAGCCTTGCCTGTATTCTCTTCCTTCACGTCTGCCTTGTCCATACGGCAGTCACGCTTCTAGTGACCCCGTTTGCCATAATTTAGGCAGACATATCGGGATATGTCATTTGTCTTCCTAGAATACTGTGATGATTTTGCCTTTACCCCTTTTAGAAGCTCTGGCTCTGCCTTCTAGAGCATAGCCATCAACTCTCTAAGAGTTTTCTCTTGGTTCATAATGAACCTGCCCCAGCCTTCGGGTAGAGACTATAAGATCAAATCTTTGACAGTCTCAGCCACGTAGGTAATGCCCATCTAACCTAGCTGATCGATATCAGCAATCATCTGCGACACCTAGTGCTCGACCGATGTACCCTCCGACATACGTGAGCAAAAGAGCTTCTTTTTCAATTTGTACTTCTAAGATTTAAGAATAAATCTATGAAGATCTTTAATTTCATCATCATGGTACAATGATCTAATTCTTAATTCTGACGAAGAAATTAAAATGTCATTGCATCAAGCATTAGGATTGAGCACTAAAGTTATCATCACCATGAGTCATCCAAAACTCATGCTCCACTATTTGCTCAACTCCGGGCTCAGGCCCAAGAGGTTTCTCTATCAAATAGAGTAACTTCTTAGTTCCCAGGACTATCCTGAGGTTTTATTCCCAATCTGAAAATTAAAGTCGTTTAAAGACATTTTCTCCTAGGATTATGTTCTAAAAGCTAATCTTTCAGTTATCTTGATTTCTATAGTCCAACTATCCAATCAACGATTTCGGGTACTATTGAATATAATGATTACTATAGTATAACTATATAATCAACTATAATTTGATTGGTTAAAATTCAAATATATTGATTACTATAATTCAATTATATAATCAACTATAAATTGAAGTAGTTTGAATACAGTCCAACTGTTTAATTTAAAACAAAGTTTAAATATTAGTCCAACTAATATATTTATGTATTGACGAAAAATTGAAATGAGTGCGTATTGGCAAGTATCTAAACGAAATTGCAAATTTAATATTTGCCTCCCACTATTTTTCGGCGAGCCTCTAACCCTCTGTTGAGTACTTGGGAAACCTTATTTCCTAATGGGGTAGGATCCCGTTAAATAACACACAACCTTGACTTTGGCCAACAAGCTATATGATATTTAACTAGGTAGATCTCTAAGATCAATTGGATCACATCCAATTCCTAGATCTAGTAGGTGGACATCCAAATCCGAAACATATATCTAATATATGCCAATATATCTGATATATTGCCTAACCTTTTTCCTCCGAATCAATTAAGCCTTGGCTTTGGCACAACAAACTTAATGATTCCAGTTAAGCGGGACCAATTGACCTTGGAAAGCTTCATAATCGATGTTGATGGACAAGAAGTGATCTTGACTTTGGCCAACAAATCACAACTTGGACAAGACATGCGATATGGAACAAAACCTTAATGATTCAAACACATCCGCGATGGACAAAGGTCTTGACTTTGGCCAACAAACCAGTGTCAATCTTTGATCTTGAGAATGAATCATTCAATGAAAAGAAAAATGCTTAATATTTGTTGAGGGTTTTTCGCGTAATTGGCAACCAATTAATTATCTTTGATTAGGTCTCATCATACACCCTTAAACATGCATTCTAAAAGCATAATAAGGAGCGATAATAAATTAATAATGATATGCGGATGGATATTTAAAACATTTTGTTCCTAGAACAAATCTCTCCCTTTCCTCTCTCCCGCTAGCACAAATCTTACTTCTACCCAATTACATAACACTTCTAAAGAAACCTCATTTACATTAAGGGGAATAGGTGAGAAGAGAAATACAAAAAATCAAGAGGTAATAGGCTGGACACGCAGGTCCAATTTAATAAATTCTAAATTTATTACAACAATTTTCAAAATTGCCCTCACCCATCTAATATCCATCTGATATACATTATTCATACATCACATCCATGTATTCACACAAAACATGTTATCAATCAATCTAATCCAATTAATTAATCTGAAATTAATGATCATCCAATGTTCAAACAACGATTTGATATGCGCAAGTCCGACTCGTTTAAGAATAAGTACTCAAATTATGAATTCTTGAATTATATTAAACTACAATATTAAATCCAATTTAATTTGTATTCAATACTAATTCTATATTTAATTCCAAATTAAATAATTACACTTTATTAATGAGCTTTTACGACTTAGATTCTAAATCTAATCTTTACAGGTCTCAAAGCCCAATTTAACATCCAATGTCAATTTAATTAAAGTTCAATGGGCTTTCAATTAATTTATAAGGCATGGACTTTGGCAACCAAAGCCCAATAAGGAATCACCCTTTGCCAAAAATCAATTTAGGCCCATTAGACCCAATTAAAATTTTAAAGGCCCATTTTATTATATTTGGACTTTATGGAAATGGTTTTAGGCCCAATTGGATCCAACCAATTAACCTAAACCAAACTTGGCCTAACCAAGCCCATTAAGCCCAAATACAACATTTTAAGCCCAATTCCAAATTTAGCCCAACTAATTAAATTCTAATATCCCAAATATCATAATTTAATCAATTAAAGTGCATTAGCCATAATTAATTAGTTAAATTAATATTTCCAAAATACCAATTACACTAATTAATCATGCTTTCTAATTATCAATTCATGTCCAACATAATTGAAGCAAAATCAATTCCAACATGCTTCATTGTTCACGGAAATATAGGGATTTTATGTCCGATTTCTATTTCAATCCAATTAAATCATAAATCAATATATCCCATATCTTTTAAACTCATCCAATGATTGAAAAAACAAAAATCACCATGACTTTAGGGCATCCTAGTATTCGGCCAAGCCCAATATTTGGGGAAAAATTAATCCAATTCAATTTTCATCAAATTGATCATGCATAACTCTAAGTTATCATCATTCAAGCATACTCAATCAATCAATTTTATCAAATCATGCTCAAATCAATTTTACCCAAATTTTAGCATAAGAACCCTAAATCAAATTTTATGCTTAATAATAGCTTTGATACCATTGTTAGGTTTTCTAGGTCAAACCAAGATCAAATTAAGCATATAAATGTGTGAATACATCAAAGTAAAGTAGCGGAAATACTCACTTTGATCGGCTTTTGCGATGCGAAGACAACAAAAATTCTGCTCCAAGCTTTTCCTTATTTGGTATGATTCGGCCAAGCCCTTGCAATTGGTCTTCAAGCTCCAAGCTTTGTGAATGATTCCATGCTCAAGAGTTGGTTTCCCTATCACCTTTGAAAGACTCATTTGAGTGTGCTAGCACCATGAAAAATTTGCTACAAATCTTCCATTAGTTTCTTTTAACTCTCGGCCAATAAGAGAATTTTAGAGAAAAATGGCACCAAGTGCCATGAGGGAGAGAGGAGAAGAAGATGTGTGTGTTGTAAGTCTTGTGGTTTTTTATTTCAAAAATCAAATACCAATTACCACTTTCAAAAAATGGTACAAGGCATTAAAGCCTTTCAACAACTCCCATCAATCACAAAAGTGACATGCATCACATCACTCAAAGTTGATGTGACTTGTGGGCCTCACTTTAATTCAAAATCCGAGTGGGCCCGCAAACACTTCCCGGGCTCGGGTTTGTTAATTCCGAATTAACGAACTTTCTGTTGCGACGTAATTAAATCAAATTTAATTAAATAATTATGCTTAGCAAAATTACTATTCACGTCGCTCGTGAATTAATTCTAAATCAATTCGCTAGCCCGAATTAAAATCCAATTTTAATTCTGCGTCAAAATCTAATTTCGTATAATATATCGAATATATTATTTTATCCATTAATTCCAAATTAATCGTTATCTCTCTTCAAATAGTATTTTATCCCAGATAAAATATCTCCGCAATTAATCCTAGATTAATTTTCTCTCTCTCATAATTAATCTCAGATTAATTATGTAAACATCCCGGATTATTTTAGAATATTGGCATGGATTGATTTTATTTGCGTGTCGGGTCGCGTCCAAACGCGAGATAAATTTTAGTGTATAATACTTTTTCAAGAAATTAAATAGAAGACATTAATAACTAAACTAAAGGGATTAAAATGAAAATTGCCACACAAGAGTAGAAAAACCTAGATATTTCTACACTCTCTCACACGTGACACACACACATGACAGTAACACAGGCACACAATTAAAATTACTTACAGTTCATGCACGCACACAGAGAACACGCAGAAAAACAGAGAGAAGAAAGGGACGAAAACAGAAGAAGAGAGATAAGGGGAGAGAGAGAGGTCGAGAAAGAAGAAAGAAACTGACATACGCAGGATACACACACACACACCTGATTCAAACACACACAGTCACGGCAAAGAGAGACAGAAAGAGAGAGAGGAAACCGAAAATAAAAAGAAGCATAACACAGCAGACCGAAGAAGAAGAAACCGAGAAGAGAGAGAGAGAAATATGAAGAAAACAGAGGAGGAAAAAGTAGAAGATGATGATGCCGAGAGAGGTAAGTACACTATTGCCATGAATCCCTTGAGAATGATTAATTGGGTCATTTGGGTTTTGCTTAGATTTCGAAATTAAGCAAGATAATAAGATTAAAATGTGTTATATGTAATTTAAATTTGATAATTAGTATGAAATCAGAAGAAATTTTAAAAATAGAGAAGTGAAGAGAGAGATAGAAACCGAGAGGAAGAAAGTCAGAGAAGAAGTAGAAGAAAAGAGGATTCAACAATTTGAAGCTTTAATACAATAGGTAACTACACTATGACAGTGAATTCATTGGGTTTTCTTGTTTGATGATTTTGGATTTATTTAAAGAAATTGGAAAAAATTGAATGGGTTAAATGATTAGAAACATGCTAAAGTTAATTAAATTCAGTTTTAAGTGCGAATTTGGAAGAAATCGATTTGATTAAGGAAGAAAAAGATTCGGCAGAATCCTTAGAAAATTTGGGAAATTGGGAAAATTTGATATAAACCCTAGAACAAAAATTGGGAACAATTGAGTAGTCATATGACAATAAAATTTGGAATTGGATTAATAGTGCGGGTGGCTGTGAAGTTAATAAAAGCGAAGACAGGGAGTAATAGGGGTAGTGTATTGGTGTTAATTTGAAATTAGAGATTTTGAATTTGGTGTAAGCAGTTATTGTTATTAAGGTTGGCTTGTTTTTATATATGGCTGAGGTTACTGTCATTTTTTTTATTAGTGATGTTATGGTTGTTTGCTTTCATTTCTCGTGAATTTGAGTTTGGTTTGTTTTAAATTGAGTATTGACATAGCTTTTGAGTGCTATCAATTAATGGCTTGATTTCAAGAACAAACATATTTGTGTTGAAAAGCTGTTTTTATATGGTTGGATGGTAGATAGTGGGGAGTTTAAATTTTAAGTTATGGATGTGTTTAAATAACTTCATGTAATGATGAATCATGATTGGGTTGATTTTATGTGGACCTAGATTAATGGATTTTAACCTTTACAAACTAATAGGGTCTTTGGACCAAATAGGAAAGAATGGAATGAGAGCTTAACTTGTTAGGTATGACCGTATTGAAGACATGGAGTATAAAGTGCATTATATATGTTTCTCTGTGACAAATGGGTAAACTTATGTCTATGTTATTAATTAGTGTTTAATAATATTTTAGAATTGCTTAATTACAGAAATTAAAGGTTTTAGATTTGACTAGGCATATGATATAAAAATGGATATATCATTGGAGTCAATACTTATAATATTAATTCGAATGTTGTACTAAGTTAAAAGTAACTTAATATTGAGTAATAGGCTAGTTTGGTCATAGGTTGTTGGATTAAAAGTAGCAAGCACAGTAATGTATCGTTGTTTAACTAAAAAGGGAACTTCGGAAGGAGTTGTAATACTTAAGAATCTAGGGATACACTATGTTTGGTTAATGTCCTTGTGAATGTTACATCTGAAAAGTAGTCCTTATTTATTAGTTATGATTTCGTAACTTAGGATATAAGATGTTCAAGTATTAACCTCAAAATAAAAAGAAGACGTGACAAGATCAAATATAAGAGTTTTCCATTAGAACAATTGTATTATAGCTTGCTTTTAATTCAATGAAATTAAAATCCGTATAAAGGTATGTATGAGGTGTGCGTACATGAGTATGATTTAGTAAGTGCAGATTCAAGTTACTGTAGTGATTAATGCATGGTGGCTTAAACATGAAATGCACCTAAGCATGAATTGATATAATTTTAATAGCGTGTATGTATTGAGCTTGAGCATGATGAAAGCATATAAGAAATAGAATGCATATGTCATTAATTTGTAGAAATGCATAAACATAAGCATGAGCATATATGTGATTTATAATTTTCAGAAATTGATAAGGAAGTTAAGAAGTTTTGGAATTCTAATAGTTTAAAAAGAAACGTTTCAAACGTTTTTTAAAAGAATAAGTATTTCGGAAAATGTTTCTTACAGTTTTGAGATACAAAACGTGATTTTATGTTTTTTGGGGCATGAGGGAAAAACTCACCCCAGTATGTAACTTGAGATTCAGTTGGAATTGACGGATATCATATGGATTCGGGATTTGGGATTTGACCCATCCCAGCTGTACACTAATTGGAATTGACGGATTTAGACACATGTGCACATGTGGAGGACTGGGGGGACGCTCATAGATCCTCAGCGCTCAGATGGTACATTCCTGGGCGGAGATGCGCCTTCGGGCAGAGATACGCCTTCGGGCGGAGATGCGCCTACGGGCGGAGATGTGCCTAAGGACGGAGATGCGCCTACGGGGGGAGATGTGCCTTCGGGCGGAGATGCGCCTTCGGGTGGAGATACGCCTTCGGGCGGAGATGCGCCTACGGGCGGAGATTTGGTTTTCAGAAAAAGGATTTCAGATTTCAGATATCAGTTTTTCATAAAATGAGTTTTGAGATTTCAGATTTTCAGAAAATAGTTTTCTAAGATACAGATTTAAGTCTACAAATACAGTTTTCAAAGAGATTTTCTGGAAAGAAAAAGTAAAAATAGAGTTTCAGTAAAGAATATTTCAGAAAAGGATTTTCAAGCATTATAGAAGCATGGCATGTTAGAGTAGAGCTTAGTTTATAAATCATGCATATAAGTCATACATTATGGTTATCATTTGAAATGCATATAATGGGCATTAATACATAATAGCATGATTATATCTATGTGCATAAAATTGATGTTTTTATGTATTGTAAGTTTACCTGGAATGGGTATTTTGTAAGCACTAATGTATGATAACATGATTTCTTATATATATATATATATGTTTGAATGACTACAGTGGGATAAACATGGCAAGTTAAAGTAGAGCATAATATACAGACTATGCATATTGATTATGATTTATGATTGTTATTAGAAGTGCTTAAATGGCATTGATGCATGATAACATGGTTACATTTAGTTGTATATATGATTGATGATTGTATGCGTTGTATGTTTGCATCGAAGAAGCATTTTGTGAAACACGGGGCAATAATAATATGGTTACGCAAACATGTATGCAAGGTTGATAATAGTATGTTAAGCGTTTAATAGAAAGAATATTTTATAATGACCGATTTGATGATATTTCAAAATAAAGGAAGAAATGAAGTTATAATAATTACCTAAACTGGATTACTAAAGAGTAAGTAGGAAAGAGGAAAGATAATCAGAGTAGCGCAGCGGAAACGTAACAGGACTTAATATAATAAATGGAATGATAGAATGTGAGGACTATATTATAGATATGTAAAGTGTAAGTAGGAAACAAGATGTAATTGTGAGTATGATTCAGAAAAAGAAATTAGTAACAAAGTGATAATGTTTGAACACAGATAAGAGTTTTACAGTTCACTCGGAACTGGCAATTATGTGTGATTATAAAAACAGTTTAGATTATTAAAAGAGTAAGAAACATACTTACTTGTTTATCGCTTAAGGAAAGAGCATAGTTACTTACTGAGTCATTATGACTCACACCACAACAGTGTTTGAGTTTTACAGGTTGGTGACCTGATCGGTCGACCACAGATATTAGAGCTTGAGGAGTCGGATAGCAGCGTTGCAGTCAGTCAGTCACCAAGTTTTGGGAAAGTCGAGTCTTGTGTACAGGTTGAGTTTAAAAGCATTGTATTTGAGTATTGATGAGACGTGCTGAGCACAGATGCTTTTGTTGTAAAAGTTTTTGTATATTCGTATTTTCGGGCACGGAGCCCTGGTTGTATTATGTCTTTATGTCTGCATCGTATTTTAGTTGGGCCCTTAGATTGCATTGATGTTGAGATGCCGGCCTGAGGCCGAGATTTTATTTTCAGGTTGTAAATGGATGCTGGCTATAGGCCAGGTTGCATGATGTTACAAATACATCATGCCGAGATTTTTCTAGAATCAGAGGCTTATGGAGATGGGTTTAGCCTGTCTCCTGCCGGTAACATTGCTGCTAAGGCGGGATGTTACAATAATGGTATCAGAGCAGAGGTTATAGAGTGTCGGTGACTGCAGCTGCTGGCTATTCGACTGTCTCAGTAAGTACATATTTTGTTTTGACCATATCGGTCTTGTTTGATGATTGATTTCAATATGCCCATGTTAGGATTCGAGGACGAATCCTATATAAGGGGGGTGAATGTAACATCCCAAATTATTTTAGAATATTGGCATGAATTGATTTTATTTGCTTGTGGGGTCGCGTCCAAACGCGAGATAAATTTTAGTGTATAATGGGGACTTTTTCAAGAAATTAAATAGAAGACATTAATAACTAAACTAAAGGGATTAAAATGAAAATTGCCACACAAGAGTAGAAAAACCTAGATATTTCTACACTCTCTCACACATGACACACACATGACAGTAACACACGCACACAATTAAAATTACACACAATTCACGCACGCACACAGAGAACACGCAGAAAAATAAAGAGAAGAAAGGGACGAAAACAGAAGAAGAGAGATGAGGGAAGAGAGAGAGAGGTCGAGAAAGAAGAAAGAAACTCACATACGCAGGACACACACACACCTGATTCAAACACACACAGTCACGGCAAAGAGAGACAGAAAGAGAGAGAGGAAACCGAAAAGAAAAAGAAGCAGAACACAACAGACCGAAGAAGAAGAAACCGAGAAGAGAGAGAGAGAAATATGAAGAAAACAGAGGAGGAAAAAGAAGAAGATGATGATGCCGAGAGAGGTAAGTACACTATTGCCATGAATCCCTTGAGAATGATTAATTGGGTCATTTGGGTTTTGCTTAGATTTCGAAATTGAGCAAGATAATAAGATTAAAATGTGTTATATGTAATTTAAATTTGATAATTAGTATGAAATCAGAAGAAATTTTAAAAATGGAGAAGTGAAGAGCAATGTTTCAAAAATCGGTTCGATCGAGGCGCGCCTCGACCGCCTCAACGGCAGTGCTGCCTCGAGGCTGCCGCCTCGAACCAGAAAATAGTAAAAGGCCGCCTCTGTCAATTGAGGCGGCCCGCCTCGGGATCATTTTCGTCGGGGCGTCCGAATAAGTTGAGAGAGCGGAGCCCCGACGAAAATGATCTCTTTTTCAAAAAAAAAAAAGAAAACTAAAATAGGGTAACGAATCAGCTTCCTATCTCTTTCATCTTCATCTTTTCTTCTCATCATCAACTCAGGTATTTCATCTTCAACTTTTCTTTGCTAAAATTTTCTTACGTTCCCTGCTCAAACGGGTCTAGCGTCTGTCATCTTCATCTTTATTATTCTATCTTCAATTTTTTTTTTCTGGATTTTGTTGATCGAGTGGAAGATGAATAGTGGATTTTGTTGATGCTATATTTTCATTTATTTTTTTCTGTTGAAGGCTTCAAGCATGTGTCCAATTTATGGCCACTGTTGAAGTAAAAAATTGAAGATGATGACACGAGTAACATGTGTCAGATCATCTGACTCAGATGAAGCATGTGTCCACTGTCCAATTCATTATTTTATTTTTTTCCTGTTGAAAGCTTGAAACATGTGTTCAATATTCATTTGTACTTGTAATATTCACTTTATTTTAACTTAATGGTTTAACTTTTGTTGCTAGTGGTACTCGTGTCATCATCTTCACTTTGTTGTAAAATTTTTAATTAATATTTATTTATTGAAATTTTTAATTGTAGGCTTCGACAGGGAAAAAAAATCAAAATTATATTGTAGGCAGTATACTAAATCATATTTTGTTAATGCATTTTTATATATTTGTATTTTTTCCTATTATTGGATTGAGGCTACCGCCTCGCCTCATACAAGTGGCCGCCTCGCACCGCATACCGAGTTTTCGAACATTGGTGAAGAGAGAGATAGAAACCGAGAGGAAGAAAGTCAGAGAAGAAATAGAAGAAAATAGGGTTCAACAATTTGAAGCTTTAATACAATAGGTAAGTACACTATGACAGTGAATTCCTTGGGTTTTCTTGTTTGATGATTTTGGATTTATTTAAAGAAATTGGAAAAAATTGAATGGGTTAAATGATTAGAAACATGCTAAAGTTAATTAAATTCAGTTTTAAGTGCGAATTTGGAAGAAATCGATTTGATTAAGGAAGAAAAAGATTCGGCATAATCCTTAGAAAATTTGGGAAATTGGGAAAATTTGATATAAACCCTAGAACAAAAATTGGGAACAATTGAGTAGTCATATGACAATAAAATTTGGAATTGGATTAATAGTGCGGGTGGCTGTGAAGTTAATAAAAGCGAAGACAGGGAGTAATAGGGGCAGTGTATCGGTGTTAATTTGAAATTAGAGATTTTGAATTTGGTGTAAGCAGTTATTGTTATTAAGGTTGGCTTGTTTTTATATATGGCTGAGGTTACTGTCAATTTTTTTATTAGTGATGTTATGGTTGTTTGCTTTCATTTCTCGTGAATTTGAGTTTGGTTTGTTTTAAATTGAGTATTGACATAGCTTTTGAGTGCTATCAATTAATAGCTTGATTTCAAGAACAAACAGGTTTGTGTTGAAAAGGCTGTTTTTATATGGTTGGATGGTAGATAGTGGGTGTTGGAAAATACTAAGCATCCCAATATCATTTCAAGCATTGAAAATAAGTGCGAATACAACGAGGGAGTTGCGGAATACTCACATCGATCGGTTGAGCGACGCGCGAGACAACAAAACTGATTTTCTGCCTCCATGGATTGCTCGGCAGTGAGCTGTGTAGCAGTCCACCATTTTCGGTTTTTGATGTCATCTTCCAAGCTCCAAGCTTCGTCAAACGATTCCCGGCTCATGGGTGGACTTCCCTATCACCTTCGCATGACTTCGTAGTGTGCTAGCACTCCCGATGGGCGAGAGAGAGAGGAAATTGTTGCTCCAAAATGTGAGCAAAGAGAGAGAAACCAGAAACCACGATGATCGAATGCTGCCGAACTTTACCCTTCTTCTCTGGGTCGGGTCAGTATTCTATCTTTGCTCCATCAGTCGGTCCTGCCATCAGAAGAATTCTTTCGTATATTGGGCTTGGGCCCCTTTATTTGACTCCAGCTTCTTTAGGGCCATGGACCCTCATCGTCTTCTTCTGTCCAGATACAAAACCTCATTCTACCCTCTTCGATTTTCTAACTTTCTCGGTAAAAAAACCACCATCAACAAGTTGCAATGAGCAAGTCGTGATGTGGTTGATGTTCATTTTAGAGTAATGTTGACGTGCGGGCGATTGATTTTCTTGATAAGCTCCTTCGGTATGATCACCAGGATAGACTAACTGCTAGAGAGGCAATGTTAATCTTACATGAACAATTAGTTATTATATATCTCTCTCTCTCTATTGATTAATCTGGAATTATATTCCCACTTTCTCTCTCTCTTATCTTTTATTTTCTATGATTTGGCAAAAGTTGACATTTCTAAAGTGAGTAGATATAGAAGGGAAAAGCTTGCCGTAGATGCAATGGCAATTATAGATTGGTACTGTGCAGCGTTTGACGTATACTGCTTGAACGAGTGCGTTTGATATTCTCTGTGCCAGTCCACATTTCCTCCCACCTCATGAACTAATGAATAAAAATATTAGTTTGATATTTAGCCGTATGAATCCTCTTTGCCAAAAAAACAAAACAAACAAGAATAAGAGTATGTAGTACATACTGAATCTTCCTCAGGGTTGGTCCACCGTGTTGGAAGCCTCATATGTTGGGTTATCCTTATTTGGCCTTATGAATGTATTAATAGAAATGATACTTGGAGAACAAGGATGGCAAAACCCAAATGTATTTATGCATAGTTTGCAAGCATTTAATTTGATGGTTTTTATTTTTATTTTTATTTTTATTTTTAATCTCAATTTGTCGTTTTTGTTTCAGGCCAATCAATATTTTGCACAAGTGAGGGCTGCTGCTGAGAGTAGCAGGATGCGTGCACAGTAGCCTACCTCGTTGAGTTCTTATCTGAAACAAACTGATCAAATGATATTGTATCATGCTTTCTTTGACCCACTTGACAAAACCTTGTGGCTGCCTTGTGTTGCTAGTAATAGGCAGTTGAGGGTTGTGAATAGCTGCGCACTATTTGATCGAATTTCTTGAGTTTGTTAAGATTGACCGTAAAACAATTTCAAGTCTTAGTTTTGAAACCTAAATTTCATTGCCGGGACTTCAAATTTGTCCTTCCAAACTCCACAAGCAGCCTGAGTAGTCTACTATTTACTTATACTATGTCGCATATTTTAATAGTTAATATATATTTTTTCAATATTAATATATTTTATTTTTTCATAAATAAAATTAAAACACCACTGGTAATCATCACCGACAAGAAACAGTTTAATTATCCAACAGGTTGGTCCCTATTCACAAACAAACACATTCTCCAAACTGCAACCATCACTTGTCTGAAATATTACTAAGAAAGGGAAGAGAGATTGTGTTCCCATCTTATATCTGCTTAATATTTTCTCCCAACTATATTCACTTAAGATGAGGAAAGCAGGCAAAAACGTCACTCTTGGGGTGCTTCGCTTCAGCATGCTCCTTGCACTTCACCTCTGAAGTCGTGCACATGAATGTCTGCATGCACACCTTGCACTGCATTCACAGTTAAACATAACATTACTTAACAACAAGCAATAAACAAACAAATGCAGTTGATATTTTGGAGAGTGAATTTCCTTGAGATGAAATTCAGCACCAATTCAACAGATTAAATGATATATCAAACACAGTAAATCCAAGGATGTTGCAATTAGATAATGATGTCATGTTAATCGCGGGAAGGCATCAAACACCAATGAATATACTTAAGATAAAAAAATTAAGAATCTGCTCTAGCAGAAATTTCTCATATGAGAATGACACCCCATTTTGCATGCAAGAAAAGAACTTTGCAAATAATCCCCATTTTTTATGTAATCACTAATCAGAATATAACAATGCCTACTATTCAGGAAAAAAATCTTTTAACATTGCCCAAATCACTTGTATTGGAAAAAGCAGACCAGAAGTTGTGTACAAATTAATTTCTTCCCGCATTAATACAGGAAGGTTCGAGTGACACCTCATACACTGAAACCAATTGCTAACAGACCCATTAAAGCTACTGCCAACCAAATATGGGTGTCAGCACATCTTGGAACCCAAGGACTAAGCCATGAATAATGAGTATGCTGCTAATGAACCACATGTCATATGATTAC
Organism: Zanthoxylum bungeanum; assembly: GCA_019454045.1. Lineage (NCBI taxonomy): Eukaryota > Viridiplantae > Streptophyta > Magnoliopsida > Sapindales > Rutaceae > Zanthoxylum > Zanthoxylum bungeanum. The sequence goes on from SKCR01007791.1 coordinate 132,213, forward strand.
TTAAATTGAATGAGTTCACTTCATGCTAAAGCCTAAAGATAATTATCCAACATTACATACACTACATTTGCAACAATCTAATCTTAACCACTAAAGCATATACATTTGATCAACGAATGACACAAGCCCTACCATCCAAATTGCAAGTCATCATTATGCAAAACCAGAGCAAAATTCAATTTAATTTTAAAGAATGGGACCAAAAAAGAATCCCGAAACAAGTCAATGAAATAATTAAACAAACAAAACAAACATATACAACCACGAAACTACCAAGTGAAAAACCACATAGCATAAGCTTTTCTAAACAAACACAAAACTTACCTGGATCGACATAGCTTTCTTGTTTGTTTCTAATTGGCTTCCTGGAAAAGAAGAAATTAAAAAAAAAATCATATTTTAATTATCTAAACCCACCTAAGGTTCTTTTCCCCTCAATTAAATTAAACGGAGATAAAGAAGCAAAGAAAAGAATATTAACCTTTGTTGGCAGCTTTTTGTTTCTCTAAGTTCTTCTCACGTGCCATCTTGGCCTTTTGGCCGTTGCCTCCTCCCATGTCTGAATCTGGTTTCTGGATTGATTGAGCGCCCAATGGAAGACGAAGCACCCGAAACCCTAATTCGCCAACGAGTCTAGTGGATGGAATAAGAATTATTGGGCCTTTTATTCACGGTTCGAAGAAAGGGGTTATGTCATTGTCACCCAACGAAATGTCACAGACCAATAGTTTTGCTTGTTTGTGGGGTCTTTCTATCCGGTAATTCTCAATATATTTTGTTACTCTTTTATTCTTTTTGATTTGTTCGCACTCCGACCTGGGTCAACCAAATATGCTTGTTTTTTAAAAATTTTATTTTTGGAAATAACACTTTCTACCAATATAGACCAAATAACTCTTGAACTACTCAAAATTTTCTTGGTGCGTTTACGTATTCATAATCGGAATGAGATGGAATCAGAATGAGATGGAATCGGAATGAGTTGGAATGAGAATGATAAATCAGAATCAGAATCAGAATAAGTTGTTTACTTAACTGTAGGAATCGGAATCGGAAAGAAGCAGTATTACCATTGATGTGTTTACCTTATCCAGTAATCGGAATGAATTGTTAAAAAGTTACAAAAATACCCTTAGTTATAATTATATATTAATTTATTATTTATTAATTATTATTAATTTTTAATGTATTAAATTACTCAATGTTAAATTATTCTTTTATTAAATTATTAAATATTATTTTATTATTATTATTGATTAATAATTTATTATTTATTATTTAAGTATTAATTAATTATTACTTTATTAATTAATTATTGATGTATTAAATTACTAAATATTAAATTATTATTTTATTAAAAAGTTAAATATTATTTTATTATTAATTATTATTAATTTTATTTATTATTTATAAATTAAGTATTAATTAAGTATTACTTTATTAATTAATTATTAATGTATTACATTAAGTAAATATTAATATATTCTTTTATTAAATTATTATTTTATTAAAGTAGTACATATTATTTTTTATTAATTATTGATTAATTATTAATTATTAATACATTTTATTTATTATTTATAAATTAATATTAATTAATTATCTTAGGGATAATATTATAATTTCTCATCAATAATGGGAATGAGAATCTCATTCCCATGGGGTGGTGGGAATGAAATTCTCATTCCACATTCCCAAATTTGTGGGCCCCACTCTCATTCTCATTCTCATTCTCATTTTTATTCAATTTTAGGAAGTAAATAACCTTAATGAAAATGATTCTCATTCCTCCATTCTCATTACCCTCAAGCAAACACACAACTAATATAATAAATGGTGAGATTATTTGGACTCTAATAATTTCTTTCAATACTCTATTATTCTATACATTTACAGGATAAATTTAAAATTTTAACTTTTACTTTGTACAATTTAACATACCCAAAAAAACCCTCACTTAAAACATTTAAATTAATTAATTTTTTTACTCTTCACACTCATTAAAATGTTAGATACTCATAAAAAATAGCTTAAAACAATCATTTCCTAACAAATTCCATTTGATTCGATTTTGATTATATATATATATATATATATATATGTTGACGGCTGATTTTGGTCTCAGGACAATATGAGAATATTACTCCCGAGACAATCCTCCCTCAATAGTGAATTTGTTTGGTTATGGGGGACCAAAGGCAAATTTAGCAGAAAACAGATAAATACACCAATCAACAAGGGGATTTAACGTGGTTCGGCGGATCTTGGTCCGACCTACGTCCACGAGCACAAAAATGATGATACTTTTATTACTCAAACACGCTTCTCAGCTCTGCTTCTTGTTTTTACAAGTCTGATGATAATGATTCTGATATTGATTCTCATCTCGACTTTCAACTTGTTCTCCCTTCTCTTATGCACACTCTACCCTTCTATTTATAATAGTGAAGAAATCAGATTCCTTCTCCTACAAGAATTTCCTAGTTGAAATACTTTCATTTTCCCATAAAGATTCCTAGTCAAAACTATTCCCTTTTCTCATAAGGATTCCTAATCAAAACTACCTTTACTTCCTTTATCCTATTAGGATATTCACTTATTACTTTACCCCATTAAAGTAGGACAACTTATCCATTTTCCGCAAGAATATGATGCTTTATCTTCCTGAGCACGCCTCGTCATGTGCTCGGTCTTCATGAGGTCGGTCATGATAGCCATTTGAACTGAGAATGTTGTTGTCGATCTGATAATGTCCGGTCATCCGATCTCAAGTGGTCGGTCACCTATCATCAAATGCTCGGTCTCTTACTGTATAGTGGCCGGGTCGGCTTTAATGATCTTGCCCAAGAAGGGAATTACCCTTTTTACCCATGCCGTACTCATTAAATAACATAGGTCCTGAAAACACCATCAACATCTGTCCCCTAGTTCTCGGTAACAACGAGTTTGTGAGTTGATGCCGGGAACTATAAAAAAAGATGGTGTGCTGATCGCCTAGCTGGTGGTCGTTCCAGAAATTACAGAGAAATTGTCTTCTCCATCAACTAAGTCTTATGTTTCTATCTTCATATCCTCGGTTATTGGAGATGCTGACCCTATTCAGAACGATTCTCCACCTCAAAGCAAATTGCTTACTTTGCATCAGGAAATTAAGTTCCTCTTGTTGTCAAAACTAAAAATGACGTCTCCTTTGTAATATATGTACAAGAGATTCGGAGGTCCTGACCCCTGATTGATCCAATCTCGATTGTGAGGAGGAAATTTTACCTCTGAGCTAACGATGATGTGCTCGGTGGCATGTGATCGTGTCTCGAGCTGTGAACGACACTTGGACCTGGGGGAATGTTACGTCCCCAGTCCGAAGGGCTGACTCGGTGGGACGTACCCCGACCCCGAGCTGAGAAAGGCACTTGGACCTAGGGGAATGTTACGTCCCCAGTCCGAAGGGCTGACTCGGTGGGACGTACCCCGACCCCGAGCTGAGAAAGGCACTTGGACCTGGGGGAATGTTACGTCCCCAGTCCGAATGACTGACTCGGTGGGACGCAACCAGACCCCGAGATGAGAAAGGCACTTGGACCTGGGGGAATGTTACGTCCCCAGTCCGAAGGGCTGACTCGGTGGGACGTACCCCGACCCCGAGCTGAGAAAGGCACTTGGACCTGGGGGAATGTTACGTCCCCAGTCCGAAGGGCTGACTCGGTGGGACATACCCCGACCCCGAGCTGAGAAAGGCACTTGAACCTGGGGGAATGTTACGTCCCCAGTCCGAATGACTGACTCGGTGGGACATACCCCGACCCCGAGCTGAGAAAGGCACTTGGACCTGGGGGAATGTTACGTCCCCAGTCCGAAGGACTGACTCGGTGGGACGCAACCCGACCCCGAGCTGAGAAAGGCACTTGGACCTGGGGGAATGTTACGTCCCCAGTCTGAAGGGCTGACTCGGTGGGACGTACCCCGACCCCGACCCCGAGCTGAGAAAGGCACTTGGACCTGGGGGAATGTTACGTCCCCAGTCCGAAGGGCTGACTCGGTGGGACGTACCCCGACCCCGAGCTGAGAAAGGCACTTGGACCTGGGGAATGTTACGTCCCCAGTCCGAAGGGCTGACTCGGTGGGACGTACCCCGACCCCGAGCTGAGAAAGACACTTAGACCTGGGGGAATGTTACGTCCCCAGTCCAAAGGGCTGACTCGGTGGGACGTACCCCGACCCCGAGCTGAGAAAGGCACTTGGACCTGGGGGAATGTTACGTCCCCAGTCCGAAGGGCTGACTCGGTGGACATACCCCGACCCCGAGCTGAGAAAGGCACTTGGACCTGGGGAATGTTACGTCCCCAGTCCAAATGAGCTGGCTCGGTGGGACGTAACCCGACCCCGAGCTGAGAAAGGCACTTGGACCTGGGGGAATGTTACGTCCCCAGTCCGAAGGACTGACTCGGTGGGACGCAACCCGACCCCGAGCTGAGAAAGGCACTTGGACCTGAGGGAATGTTACGTCCCCAGTCCGAAGGGCTGACTCGGTGGGACGTACCCCGACCCCGAGCTGAGAAAGGCACTTGGACCTGGGGGAATGTTACATCCCCAGTCCGAAGGGCTGACTCGGTGGGACGTACCCCGACCCCGAGCTGAGAAAGACACTTGGACCTGGGGGAATGTTACGTCTGTTGGAGTTTCTAGAGGTCCCAAGATCAAAACACAAGCATGAATCATAAGCGAATACAACGACGGAAGTGCGGAATACTTACATCGAGCGGTTGAGAGACAATTTGGCAACAAAAAACGAACTGAAATTCTGCTCACTGCCCACTGCTCATGTGCGTGAACTGCAGCAGTTTGTGCTTCTGTTTTGCGCCATTTTGATCAAGAAAAACGAGCTCCAAGCTTCATCAAAACGTTCCATGCTCATGGGTATACTTCCCTTATCACCTTGGCATGATCCCGGAGTGTGCTAGCACTCTTGTTTTGCCACAAAACACACTTGCTTCCTTCATTTTCTTTTATTTTGTTCGGCAGTTCACTGCCTCTTGAAAACAGGAAAATGGCGTGAGAGAAGAGAGGAGAAGAAGAGGAGAGAGTGCCTTTTTTCAATTTTCTTTTCCCCTTTTTGTTTCAAAAACAGTGAGAGGCAAATGAAAAGCAATGATGATGTATCATATACCAAAATGAATTTTTTAGATAAAAACTCTTCAAAAAACGTGAAAAGCGTTTCCCTCCTAAAAATTCATTAAATGGCATCATCATCTTACATTGAGAATAGAGACAATGTATCATCCCATAAAGGTGACTAGATACATCCATCATCTATTCGTGTCAAGTAATGAGACTTCGCGATGTGATTTGGGGATCCTACTCGTTTCAAAATACGAATGTGTCCGCAAACACTTTCGGGCTCAATTTCGCTAATTCCGAATTAACGAATTTCCGTCGCGACGAGAACTAAATAATTACGCCTAGCGAAATCACTATTCACGTCGCTAACGAATTAATTCTAAATTAATTCGCTCGCCCGAATTAAAATCTAATTTTAATTCCGCGTCGAAATCTAATTTCGTTTAATATATCAAATATATTAATTCCTCGATTAATTCCAAATCAATGTTTCTCTCTCTTCAATTGATATTTTATCCTAGATAAAGTGTCTCCGAAATTAATCCCAGATTAATTCTCTCTCTCATCATATTAATCCCAGATTAATATAAGTGCGAGTCATACGTCATCGGTGAATCTTTGGGAAGCGACCCATGAGATCCCCGGATATGTTGGCAGTCAAATCGGTCATCGGACTATCCGAACACGTGAGTACCAAGTACTACGTTCTACACCGATTTACAAGACAAGGTTGGCTTCTAGCAAAGCACCAAGTCTACCTAATTCTCCGGTCATATTCTTATAAGAATATTAAGATCTGTATCAAGCGTAGTATACCATTGTATTGTGTATATCGGCCCAGTATCGGATAGTCACGTGCTAGGCCTAGGGCTGGATAAGTGTCTGCCTCGTACGAAGCACATGTCGGATGTCTGGTAACTAGTCTATATAATCGGATATACATGACCTTGTCATAATATCCCGATGGCCGCGTAACACTTAAGAGCACTAATACCGTATCCTGCGTGACATCATCTCCACTATGACTGGAGTGATACTTCCGTCTTGACATCACATCCAATACACTACGACTCTCTGATAAACCCAAAAGTGGCGTACGCAGAACCGGTTAAAGCCTGTACCACCAAGACCAAAGTCTATCGATTATCGTAAGTATTAGCGATGTAAGTCTCAGGTTAAGACTATACACACCTACCTTGATTTCGGCCTCCCATAGACACATAGTCATAATACCAATGGGATTCCGAAGGGTCTATCCAGAGCGAAGTTGTTTCCCGTACCATCGGTGAAACACGACCTCCTATCGCACTTGCATAAGTCTCCAACACTTATATATATGAGAACTATGTCGTTGTGCCCTCACAACGTGCACAAGTGCAATACTAGCCTATTCCGCATTATCGATGTCCAGTCTCGATAATACTCCGGCTAGGGATATTTAATGATTAATCCTTCGGGGACTGATACTGTCTCATATCATTCTCAGTCCAGGAACTAATCATAGGGACCTCTCTTCATTTATATATATCTATGGTGATCTAATCACAAATGATGAGAGTGCAATTTCCTTGTCACATAGTTAATTTGCTACAACAACACAATGATCTGTGCAAATAGTGACGCTATGGGTCATTTTGTCCAACAATCTCCCACTTGGCACATAGCCAGTCACTCAAGTGTCCCACACCCGAACTATGTACGGTTCGCTCAAATTGCTGAGGAAAGGTTTTCGTCAGCGGATTTGCTTGATTATCGTCTAACGCGATTTACACGATCATCACATCGCCATGATGTATGATCCGAACGAATCAGATGAATATCGAAGTATATATCTGGATCGTCGATGAGACCTTTAATTCCTTAGCCTGTGCTGACGCCTAGCTCAGCCGCTAACAGAACTATATCTAATCTAATTAGATTTATTTTCGACCCAAATGGCTTCTATTGCTGCCTCAGCTGCAGCAATAATCCGCATTTGTTGTTTATTCGGCAACAGTTATCTTGCTCGGAAGATTTCCAGCTCACTGTCCCGTTATTCAAACTTTATAGTACCGCAGTATTTAACTGTTTGGAAACTTGCAGCAGTGATCCCAGTCACTTCAAGTTCTCCTTCTCCATAGATTAAGATAGCATCTTTAGTTCTCTGAGATACTAACAGATGTTCTTAACTTCAATCCAGTGACTATCACTTGGATTGACCCGATTGTGACTCTATATGCTCGAAGCGTATGAGACACCAATACAAGTACATTTTAAATGTACAATTTCCCAGAGAGTGTTAACAACTCCAGATCTATCCCAGTAGATCTTTATTCCTTGAATAAAGGTTGTTACTCCCCAGAATTCTACGGAGAATTTCTATTGAAAGAATATCCATGAAAGCCAAGCTTTCACCAATTGTTTTATGGGAATTTCATTGTCAGTGCCCTCTCCCACTAACCTCCTTATATACACAAGAATTACTTCGTTTTGAGTGAAATCATAAACCATTATGATTATTTCAAAACGTCAGTTCCAAGAACCTTATGCTTGCTTCAATCCAAACATGGATCGAATAACCCGCAAACCTTGTTTGTCGGTTATACAAAATCGTCAGGATGTTGTAAGCATCCTCCAAGAGGTTTCCTTTTCAGGAAAGCGATTTTGATCTGTAACTGACACATTTCATAAATGAAATATGCAGTTATCAACAAGCATCTTCAAAATGGATTTACCATGGCAACAGGTAAAAGGATGAATCGTTATTAACACAATGTTGATAACGATACCTTTCCGTTATAAGCCTAGCTTTGTACGTTGGTATGTTGCCTTCCATGTATGTCTTCCTTGAAGACGTTTAATGTACCAATAGGCACAATGCCTTGTGGTACAACAACTAGTATCCAAAATAGTTGTTATACATGGAATCCATTTTGGACTCATGGCACTTTGCCATGAAAGGGAGTTGATACCTTGTATCATTTCCTCGTAGGTAGTCGGTTGGTATTCCTTAATAAGATTTACATCTTTATGGGGTTAGATCAGAAACCCATACCCTAGGTTGTTTTCTGACTCTATTCGATCTACCCAGTTCTTGTGTATACAAAGATTAATGGTACAGATTCATCATTGATGAACTGTTTGTGTTCCATTAAGGACTTCGTGCCTTGAACAGTATTACTCCGATTTTCATCGAGTATCACTATCCTCCCACTGACCACTGCATATCGGTATTCCTCTCAGGAAAACCGCATGGTGAGCAACAATCATATTGTTCTCATGTGAGATTTATAAGTACTATACTTAAGGTTTCCCTTAGGATAACCTATATTGGCACTTATCCAATTTGGGTTCTTAGTTTGGTATCATCCAAACGTTATGCCTGGCATACCCAAATTATTAGGAGTAAGAAACCCCATTTCTTTCCTGTTCATATCCTATATGATATCTGTCAAACAGATTTATATGGAACCTTATTCTAAATAAGTTTTGCACTGTTAATACATATCCTATTGAAGGAAACAGTAGCTCAGAGCGACTCGTGATAAACCTTATCATGTCCAACAAAATTTGGTTTTAGTTCGGACACACCGTCTAACTGACGTGTCTCGAGAGGAGTCCTCATATGAAAGAATACTGTACTCTTTCATTTATGTATGAAACTTAATGCTTAAGTATTTTCATTACGGTCTTACCGCGATGGTATAATACTATAGCCGATCTATTTTTCTACTTCGTGTCGAAACTCTAAAAGTTTCCGAATTGTGTTCTTCAAAAGAAACACATAACCATAACGTGAAGCCACATCCGTTAAGGTCACGAAATATTCATGTTCACATCTAGCCTAGCTAGATATGGGCCCACTTATTTCACCATGAATAGGGCTAACAAATCAGTGGCTTTCACACTATTACCAAGTAAATAGTGTTTTAGGTGTTTTACCTAATAAACTAGATTCGCAGACCTTATTTGAATAGTCAAATCAGTCCTAGTACCCACTCTTCAAAAGTGTGGATATACGAGTCTCGTTAAATTGTGTCCTAGACAACAATGCCACAAATAAGTCTCTATTGATCAAATCAATTTGAGCTATTTATTTGTCATTTTATATGCTTGAGATTTTATTTATATTCAAAATATAAATTCTGTTATTTATATTTAATGTATTTATCTCAGTATCATCTTTATATAATAAAACACTTAGTGTTCTATAATATAAAGGTTTTTATCCGTAACGGATTAAACACTGATATAGAGATAATGTCTCTAGTCAAACTAGTTACATCATAACAGTTCCTAATTTAAGTACATACCCAAAGGGTAGTTCCTAAACTTAGGTATCTACGGTCGAAACAGCGACTTTCGTCCCGTTTCCGATTCGCAGAGCAATCTCAGCTTGAAGTCAGTATCCTGCTCAAAGCAGATTCTGAACATCAATACATATTTTATGTACCACACTAAGTATTTAAAATCTAATTTCAATACTAGTAGTGAACATAACTTTGACAAACATTTTTAAAGTTAGAGCCTCGCCCTTTCTTTAATTCCTTTGTGTCTTCCATATCCAAATGGTAGTCACTTTGGTATATGTCAATTATCCTTTTCAATATTTTAGGAACCTTAGGCCAAGCCTTGGGTTTTTAGAATATCGAAACGATGTGCACCTCGTGCTACATCCCCAATTGCAAACTTTGACTTTATCTCCTCTAGAATAGTCAATTAATTCTCCAAGAATTATAAATTGCAATTTTAATACTTCTTAAATCTAAAATTAGATTTATGACAATTATATTAAATTAAGCATTAAAGTCATCATCACATAAATCTTCCAAGATTTTATGCTCTACTTATTTTGCTTAATTTTGGGCGTAGGGTATAATAAGTTATTTTATCAAATAAAGTAACCTATTATTTATTCCCAATTTGAAAATTAAATCATTTAAAATATTTTAATCCCAGATTATATTTTAAATATCCAACTTTTCAATTTCTTATCTTGATTACAATAGTCCAACTATTCAATCAACGATTAGTGGTACTATACATTTATAATGATTATAATAGTCCAACTATACAATCAAATATAATCCAAATTAATTAATTCAAATATATTGATTAATATAATCCAATTATATATAATCAAGTATATAACAGTCCAAACAGTTTATTAAAACAACAATTTAAATATTAGTCCAACTAACATTTAATATTACGACGAAATAATTTGAATGAGCGCGTATGGCGAGTAATTGAATGAATATTGCAAATTCAATTTTTTGCCTCCCACTATTTTTCGTCGAGCCTCTAACCCTCTGTCGAGTACTCGGGAAACCGTGTTTCCTAGTGGGCTAGGATCCCGTTAAAGTATCACACAATCTTGACTTTGGCCAACAAATTGTATGATAATTAACTAGGTAGATCTCGAAGATCAATTGGATCTCATCCAACTCCTAGATCCAGTAGGTGGACATCCAAGTCCCAAACATATATCTAATATATGCCTATATATCGAATATATACCCTAACCTTTTTCCTCTGAATCAACTAGGCCTTGGCTTTGGCACAACAAACCTAGTGATCCCAGTCAAGCGCGGACCCATTGACATGGAAGCTTCGTAATCAATGTCAATGGACAAGAAGTGGTCTTGACTTTGGCCAACAAACCACAACTTGGACACGACACCGATATGGAACAAAGCCTCGTGATTAAAACACATCTTTGACAGACAAGGGCTTGACTTTGGCCAACAACCTATGCCAATCTCGGATCTTGAGTAAGAATCACTCAATGGAAGGAAAATAAACGCTTGATATTTAACGAGGGTTTTTCGCGTGCAAATTGGCTACCAATTTAGTTATCTTTGTTAAGGTCTCATCATCATACACCCTTAAACATGCATTCTAAATACATAATAAAGCGAGTATGAAAATAAATAATAATGATATGCGGATGGATACTTTACATTGATCCTAGATCAAATCTCTCCCTTTCTCACTCAAGCTAGCACTTGTACTACTTCTACCCGTTACACACTACACTTCTAAAGAAACCTCATTTACATTGAGGGGAATAGATGAGAAGAGAATACAAAGAGAATAGAGGTGATAAGGCTGGACTCGCAGGTCCAATTTAATAAATCGAATTTATTACAACAATTTCTAAAATTGCCCCACCCAACTAATATCCATCCGATATACATTATTCATGCATCACAACCATGTATTCACTCATATAGCATGCTATCAATCAATCTAATCAAATTAATTAATCTGATAATTATGTGATCATCCAATGTTCAAACAACGATTTGATTTTGTTCGAGTCAAACTCGTTTTTGCGAATAAGTACTTAAAGTACGAATTCCCGAATTAAATTAAACTACACAATTAAATCCAATTCAATTTGTATTTAATTCTAATTCACTATTTAATTCCAAAATAAATAACACACTTTAATAATAAACCCTTTTCGACTTAAATTCCAAATTTAATCGCTACGGGTCTCAAAGCCCGATTAATATCCAATATTAATTTAATTAAAGTCTAATGGGCTTTTAATTAATTTCTTAAGGCGTGGTCTTTTGGTCAACTCGGGTCAAACCCGCAACCAAAGTCCAATCCGGGATTTACCCCATAAGCCTTTAAATTAATTTTGGCCCATTAGGCCCAATTAAATTACAAAGGTCCATTAGTGGCATTTGGGCTTTATGGTTAAGGTTTTGGGCCCAATTGGATCCAATCCATTTGGCCTAAACCCACTTGATAAAATCAAGCCCAATAGGCCCAATTACAACATTAGAAGCCCAAATCCAATTTAAGGCCTCAAATAATTAAATTACATAAATCCAATTTAGCAATTTAATTACTTAAAGTGCATTACATGATTAATCAACTAAATCAACATTTCCAAAACACTAAATTAGTCCAATTAATCATACTCAATTTCATCATCACATGTCCAACACATTAAGATTAAAATCAAACTCATTACATGCTTTACTTTATTCTTGGCAATAAGGTTAATTACATGTCCGATTTGTTTCAATCCAATTAAAAACCAATTCGACATTAAATCAACATACCCTCAATCGTTTCAAGTCATCCAATGATCAACGAAACAAAACTACCAAGAATTAGGGCATACTCCTATTCGGCCAACACATCAAAATTGGGGAAATTTGTTCCAAACAATATTTAATCAAATTGATCCAACCAATCATCAATTAAACAAGTATTAAGCATACTTAATCATCCAATTTCATAATTGCATGCTCAATTTCATTTTACCCAATTTCAAGTTTCATGACATACTTTCAAAATTGGGGAAATTTGTTCCAAACAATATTTAATCAAATTGATCTAACCAATCATCAATTAAACAAGTATTAAGCATACTTAATCATCCAATTTCATAATTGCATGCTCAATTTCATTTTACCCAATTTAAAGTTTCATGACATACTTGGCAATTTGGGGATTTTTCGTCCAAATCGAATTCAATCCAATTGATTCCGCAATCGACGTTAAATCATCATCCCGAATGATTTCCAACACTTCCAATTGTCAAAAATCAAAAATCCCAAGACATTAAAGAACATTACATATTCGGCCAATGAGGAAAATTTGGGGAAAATTGATCCAATCATATTTTCTTCAAATTGACCTAATCAATCTTCAATTCAAACACAATTAAGCATACAAATCCATCCAATTTAATTTATCATGCTCAAATCAAGCTTGCCCAAAATTTAGCCCTAACATTTTTCATGATTTTAACCTAAGCTCTTGATGCCATTGTTGGAGTTTCTAGAGGTCCCAAGATCAAAACTCAAGCATGAATCATAAGCGAATACAACGACGGAAGTGCGGAATACTTACATCGAGCGGTTGAGAGACGATTTGGCAACAAAAAACGAACTGAAATTCTGCTCACTGCCCACTGCTCATGTGCGTGAACTGCAACAGTTTGTGCTTCTGTTTTGCGCCATTTTGATCAAGAAAAATGAGCTCCAAGCTTCATCAAAACGTTCCATGCTCATGGGTATACTTCCCTTATCACATTGGCATGATCCCGGAGTGTGCTAGCACTCTTGTTTTGCCACAAAACACACTTGCTTCCTTCATTTTCTTTTATTTTGTTCGGCAGTTCACTGCCTCTTGAAAACAGGAAAATGGCGTGAGAGAAGAGAGGAGAAGAAGAGGATAGAGTGCATTTTTTCAATTTTCTTTTCCCCTTTTTGTTTCAAAAACAGTGAGAGGCAAATGAAGAGCAATGATGATGTATCATATACCAAAATGAATTTTTTAGATAAAAACTCTTCAAAAAACGTGAAAAGCTTTTCCCTCCTAAAAATTCATTAAATGGCATCATCATCTTACATTGAGAATAGAGACAATGTATCATCCCATAAAGGTGACTAGATACATCCATCATCTATTCGTGTCAAGTAATGAGACTTCGCGATGTGATTTGCGGATCCTACTCGTTTCAAAATACGAATGTGTCCGCAAACACTTTCGGGCTCAATTTCGCTAATTCCGAATTAACGAATTTCCATCGCGACGAGAACTAAATAATTACGCCTAGCGAAATCACTATTCACGTCGCTAACGAATTAATTCTAAATTAATTCGCTCGCCCGAATTAAAATCTAATTTTAATTCCGCGTCGAAATCTAATTTCGTTTAATATATCAAATATATTAATTCCTCGATTAATTCCAAATCAATGTTTCTCTCTCTTCAATTGATATTTTATCCTAGATAAAGTGTCTCCGAAATTAATCCCAGATTAATTCTCTCTCTCATCATATTAATCCCAGATTAATATAAGTGCGAGTCATACGTCATCGGTGAATCTTTGGGAAGCGACCCATGAGATCCCCGGATATGTTGGCAGTCAAATCGGTCATCGGACTATCCGAACACGTGAGTACCAAGTACTACGTTCTACCGATTTACAAGACAAGGTTGGCTTCTAGCAAAGCACCAAGTCTACCTAATTCTCCGGTCATATTCTTATAAGAATATTAAGATCTGTATCAAGCGTAGTATACCATTGTATTGTGTATATCGGCCCAGTATCGGATAGTCACGTGCTAGGCCTAGGGCTGGATAAGTGTCTGCCCCGTACGAAGCACATGTCGGATGTCTGGTAACTAGTCTCTATAATCGGATATACATGACCTTGTCATAATATCCCGATGGCCGCGCAGCACTTAAGAGCACTAATACCGTATCCTGCGTGACACCATCTCCACTATGACTGGAGTGATACTTCCGTCTTGACATCACATCCAATACACTACGACTCTCTGATAAACCCAGAAGTGGCGTACGCAGAACCGGTTAAAGCCTGTACCACCAAGACCAAAGTCTATCGATTATCGTAAGTATTAGCGATGTAAGTCTCAGGTTAAGACTATACACACCTACCTTGATTTCGGCCTCCCATAGACACATAGTCATAATACCAATGGGATTCCGAAGGGTCTATCCAGAGCGAAGTTGTTTCCCGTACCATCGGTGAAACACGACCTCCTATCGCACTTGCATAAGTCTCCAACACTTATATATATGAGAACTATGTCGTTGTGCCCTCACAACGTGCACAAGTGCAATACTAGCCTATTCCGCATTATCGATGTCCAGTCTCGATAATACTCCGGCTAGGGATATTTAATGATTAATCCTTCGGGGACTGATACTGTCTCATATCATTCTCAGTCCAGGAACTAATCATAGGGACCTCTCTTCATTTATATATATCTATGGTGATCTAATCACAAATGATGAGAGTGCAATTTCCTTGTCACATAGTTAATTTGCTACAACAACACAATGATCTGTGCAAATAGTGACGCTATGGGTCATTTTGTCCAACAACGTCCCCAGTCCGAAGGGCTGACTCGGTGGGACGTACCCCGACCCCGAGCTGAGAAAGGCACTTGGACCTGGGGGAATGTTACGTCCCCAGTCCAAAGGGCTGACTCGGTGGGACGTACCCCGACCCCGAGCTGAGAAAAACACTTGGACCTGGGGGAATGTTACGTCCCCAGTCCAAATGAGATGGCTCGGTGGGACGTAACCCAACCCCGAGCTGAGTGAAAGACTTGGGTTCTGGGGGAATGTTACCGCCCCAACCAAAGGAGTTGGCTCGGTGGGACGTAACCCGAACCCGAGCTGAATAACCAAGTGTCCTCGGCGGAATGAAATCCAGCCCCGAGCCGAATAAACAAGTGGCCTCGGCGGAACGAATCCAGCCCCGAGCCGAATAATCAAGTGGCCTCGGCGGAACGAATCCAGCCCGAGCCGATTAACCAAGTGGCCTCGGCGGAACGAATCCAGCCCCGAGCACTGGTTAATCCTTGGGACTTATTCAGATGGGAAGTGTATCCACCTTTGAAACCCTACCGAATCTGGCATGGGCGTCCCTCTGCCAGACCGGCGAAAAACAAAAACAAGATTCTGGAAAATAAAATAAAAAGGTGGGGGTGACTTAGCACTTATCCCAAGACAAAAACGTTTCGCAAGCATAAACAACAACATGGATGCCTCAAAACAGCGTCCCGCTCGAGGTCTCCAAAACACAATTCTGAATCTTTCAATTCAGTGTCCCGGCGAACCAGGATTCGGATCAGAAGAGCGTTTGAATGGTAAGGGCACATCCTCTACACGTCGGTTCACTGGGGAGCCTGTGTATTGTATGAGGGCTCCTCCTTACCACGCTGGAGTAGGCACACGCCACAGGGGCACAATGCATCCCCGTGCTGTGTCTTTCGCGGATCCGGATGATGAATGGATCAAAGATTGTCCGGACTACTAAGGGTATATTCCTCCTTAGTTCCGGCATCACTGGAGCTAGCAATCGTCACGGGGGTGTCATCACCCCCCGTGCTATGCTTTCCCACGGATCCATTACATCGTAGGTAGGTGAGGATCAAAAGAGTGTTCGACACATTAAGGGCATGTTCCTCCTTATGTTCGGTAAACTGGAGTAAGCAATCGCCACGGGGGTATCATCCTTCCCTGTGCTATGCTTCTCACGGATCCTATGCATCGAGTATGCCCCTGAGGACCCCGAGCTAAGAGAGATACTTGGATCTGGGGGAATGTTTCGTCCCCAGGCCAATAAGCATGACTCGGCGGGACGCAACCCGACCCCGAGCTGAAAGAGGTACTTGGCTCTGGGGGAATGTCCCGTCCCCAGACCAATAAGCATGACTCGGTGGGACGTAACCCGACCCCGAGCTGTAACAAACATCGATCTCGGCGGTACAAGAACAGGCCCGAGCCGGAAAGAGCCATCGGTCTCGGCGGTGGTACAAGAGCAGACCTGAGTCGGAAAGAAACATCGGTCTCGGTGGTACAAGAGCAGACCTGAGCCGGAAAGAAACATCGGTCTCTGCGGTACAAGAGCAGACCCGAGCCGTAAAATATATATCAATAAAACGGACTCGGCGGCACAAGAGCAGACCCGAGCCGTAAAACAAATATCAAAATCATTGTGTGAGCCATAACAAACAAGCATAATCAAATGTCAACCTAAGTCAGAAGAGGTTTTACTCACCTTTTTGGGATCTGTTGCCTTTCTTGCAACTCTACAAGGGTCACTACAAGCAAGGCTCTTCTTAATACATCCTCTCTGCATCTCAGCTTTCCACGCATTCGACCGGATGACTTCCGCTATCAACTTGGTCGACCTAAAAAATCGAATGGTCCATGTACACACTGAGATAGCCTTCTTTCACCAAGTCTTCCACCTGCTCCCGCAGGTCTCTGCACCCATTCGTGGCATGTCCCCTTACGTTGTGGTCATTTCTCTGATGGTGTTCCCTCTTCGGGATATTTTCTCCTCGTTTTCTAATAGAACGAATTTTCGGGCCACCTCTAGGGCGGTTGCGTAGTCCGGGGTGTCCTGGATCCTTAGGTGGGTCCATAGCCTCCCGACTTTCAAGGCTCCTTTCAAGCTTTCCAGGGCCTCGGGGGATTCGTACCCTCCGACTTCGAGTACCATATTATGGTACCTTTCAATAAATATCTTCAGAGGTTCATCGTCTCCTTGCTTCATAAGCCTTAGTTCTCCAATCGTTTTTCTGGGGACACAAGCCCCCTTGAAGTGTCGTATGAATGACTTCCTCAGTTGTGCGAAGCTGCTGATGCTTCTTGGGGCTAGGCTTCTATACCATAGAATGGCCGGTCCGGACAGAGTTAGGGGGAACACTTTGCAGATGGCGTCCCCTGTTACCCCTTGTACCTCCATTAGTAGGACGAAACCTTCGATGTGGGTTTTGGGGTCGGTATGGCCCTTGTATGGTGTCATGGTCGGCATGCTGAATCTTTTTGGGAATTTCTCTGATTTTATTTCTTCCGTGAGGGGGGACTCATCTTTGCCGTACTGGACATCCCCTCTGTTTGCATTGGGGTATACTCCCCATTTGACCATCTCCTCCCGTAACCAAGATTTCATGCTGCTGTCTTTGATTCCATGCCGCCCCCTGTGGTTTCTTTTCTTTCTGCTATCTCGGGAGTGGCGCTTCTCAGGGTCGGTGTCTCCTCGCACTTTTTCGGTATGTTCTTTCCCTCTTCTCCGAGTGCTGTGAGGGCTATCGTAAGAGGGGTCTGGTGATGATTTGTCATCTTCCTCCTCCCATGTGTCCTCGGTCTGGGAGTCTCTTTGCACCACCACGGATCTTACCCTGTAGGGATCCATCCTCCGGGGTCTGTCGTCCTCACTTACATCGACAATTCTCTTTCCTTCCGTTATTTCATTCCTTCGTCGGCTAGTCCCGGCCTCGAATTGTCCATTGTGTGCTCCTTCTATCCTTTCCAACCGGTCTACTATGGTTTTTAGCAGAGTTTGGTTTTCCTCCCTTTCTTTCCTAAGGTTTTCCTCGATCTTTTCCATCCAATCTGCAGCCGAGCTCCTTGATGATTGTTGGTTTCCGCCTTCCGCCATTTGTCTTACTACGCGAGTCGCTTTTTGTAGGATTCCCCACAGACGGCGCCAACTGTTGACGGCTGATTTTGGTCTCAGGGCAATATGAGAATATTACTCCCGAGACAATCCTCCCTCAATAGTGAATTTGTTTGGTTATGGGGGACCAAAGGAAAATTTAGCAGAAAACAGATAAATACACCAATCAACAAGGGGATTTAACGTGGTTCGGCGGATCTTGGTCCGACCTACGTCCACGGGCACAAAAATGATGATACTTTTATTACTCAAACACGCTTCTCAGCTCTGCTTCTTGTTTTTACAAGTCTGATGATAATGATTCTGATATTGATTCTCATCTCGACTTTCAACTTGTTCTCCCTTCCCTTATGCACACTCTACCCTTCTATTTATAATAGTGAAGAAATCAAATTCCTTCTCCTACAAGAATTTCCTAGTTGAAATACTTTCCTTTTCCCATAAAGATTCCTAGTCAAAACTATTCCCTTTTCTCATAAGGATTCCTAATCAAAACTACCTTTACTTCCTTTATCCTATTAGGATATTCACTTATTACTTTACCCCATTAAAGTAGGACAACTTATCCATTTTCCGCAAGAATATGATGCTTTATCTTCCTGAGCACGCCTCGTCATGTGCTCGGTCTTCATGAGGTCGGTCATGATAGCCATTTGAACTGAGAATGTTGTTGTCGATCTGATAATGTCCGGTCATCCGATCTCAAGTGGTCGGTCACCTATCATCAAATGCTCGGTCTCTTACTGTATAGTGGCCGGGTCGGCTTTAATGATCTCGCCCAAGAAGGGAATTACCCTTTTTACCCCTGCCGTACTCATTAAATAACATAGGTCCTGAAAACACCATCAACAATATATATATTAAATATCATTTTTGATTGTCAATAGTTTTAATATATAATAATTTTTATTATTATAAAAATAAAGCTTTCAATTTATAATTATAAATCTATGAAATTTGTATATATATCTACCGAAGATAACAACCGTAAAATATTTACGATTTATTTAGTTGTGTAATTGAAGGTAGTAGAAAGTTAAATAAGTGAAATTGTCCCTAATATAAATATACATGGGTATTTTAATAATAAATAATTTTATTAAAATAGGAGTGTGTAAAGAATTTTTTAGAGTGAAAATAGTCTCACCCTATAATAAAATAAATATTTAACACCCACCAAATTAGGGTGGTAAAACAAATTGATGAATCAAATTTGTACTGAATCTTAAACGGATTGAATCAAAATATGATAGATTTGATTCGACTTGTTTATGAAATGAATCTCAATATCATGATTCGTATTCGATTTATTTAATAAATGAATCCTAAACGAATATTCGTTTAATTTTGACATGATTCAATCAGATAAATTATCATAATTATTTACATTAATTTTTTAATAAATATATATGTATGAAATATCCAATTAATGGATTTACTAAAAATAACCAACTAAATATTTTCTATTGTAATTAGTAACTTCTCTAACTTGAATGAAAAAATTTTAAAAAAAAAGAAATAAACGAATCAATGAGCTCAAATTTATATTCGATTTTTTTAATAAACTCATAAACTAAACGAATAGATTTTTCCAAATTCATATTTTCTTTAATGCGAATCGAGTCGAATGAATAAATTAATCTTAACCCAATTTGTCACCTCATACAACAAACTATTTCTCTCTTAATATGAACCATTAAGGACAGAACTCTAAAAATCCACAATCAGGTTTTAATACACAACTAAATATCTCAATTTAAATCCGGTGGATTACCTTAGACTCAATAAAATCCCATTGTAATAACCTAGTGATACGAAAAATACCAAACCCATTTCACGAACCCTTGATCGAGTGAAGAATATTATAAAAATTAGTGCAAAACATTTGATAAGTATAAGTTCAATCATGATTGAAAGAGAAGAACGCTCTCACAGTGCTCAAGCAAATATTTTTATTAATTAAAGAAGATTCTGAAACAAATAAAGTAATGTCTCTTTTATAAGGTGGCTAACCCTATTCTACCCATAATAAGGAAATATTTGATAAGTCCAAGTTTAATCAAGAGCGAAAGAGAGAAACACTCTCTAGTTGCTCAAGCAAATATTTTTCTTAATCAAGAAGGTTCTGAAACAAATAATGTAATACCATTTTTATATTATGGCCAACCCTAATATACTCATAATAAGGAAAACTCTAATACTAAATCAATAAAAATATCCATAAATATGGCCCGACTTAACTAATATATTGTCATGTTCGTTATAATTAAATATAAAAAACAAGTAAAAGGAAAGCAGAAATAATAAAATCTCGTCTGCTTGTTCAAACAGTACAGAAGCACGTTCAAATGATATTGCCATTGTTTTGGTCGTTCGAATGGGAAGATTCATCATTCAAGCAAAACATTAAGTTTTCTCTCTGTTGGTTTGGATGATATATAGTAAGGCTGATTGTTTATCTTTCAATTGTGCCGTGCGACCAGCATACTTCTAGAGCTCACTTGCTATACATCTGTTAGGAATATATACCTGCTCAAAAAATGGATAGAACTATAGTGGATTATGTATGCAGTATCCTCGATCATTTATCACATTATATCTCTCTCGATCTCTTTTCGAATATAATATTTATTTTGTATTCACAATCATGTTTAATCATATAGAATAACATAATTGGTCGACCAGTGAATACATGTTAATGTGATATTACTCACATAATGATCTTTCTCATTTCTCGAATCTCTCAACCTTAATTCAATTCACTTTTCCAGAGATGTCCTTTCGGATCGAATCTCTCATGATCCTTCAGCAACACTCCAAGATAGCGATCATCAAATCTAAGTTTTGAGAAGCAGACAAGAGTCTAAATGGTACAATGTGAGATTAAAATAATCTCAAGGGTCTCACACAATATTAAGACTGAGATCTTTACTTGTATTACCATCAATAGTCGGAAATGAACACATGATATGATAACATGTGCTACGATATTCTCTTCTTTCCCATGGAGTGTATGTCTCATAAAATATCGTACATATTATAGTTCGGACAAACACTATATCTGACTCATATATGACATTAAGACAGGTAAGGTGAAACGAACTTATTCACTGTGGGAACACAGAACCTGGGTGACGCTGTTCTAGGCTCGCGGCCTAGTTGGGAAGTACGAAATAACATGGAGTCGCCACCCGGTGCGAACCGGGACAAAGATTTAAGGCCGTACTCACCCATCGCAAGGGAAGACCTCAAACCGTTGGGTTCGGAATGGTCCCTTACTTATGTCACTTGTAATGAAATGATTTATGTAATAATTTAATCAAGTCTAAGTAACACTTATTTCCAATAGGATCATGCTTCTAAATTCACATGCATACATCAACAAGTTCATCACAACATGCAACATCACATGGAAATCTCATGAACATATTTCAATCATATGATATGGAAAACTAAGAACAACCTAATCATGCTTGAGTACTATCTTATGAATACATCGAATGGATAAATGCAGGAATACAAATAATATGATTAGCTACATAATGCAAGGGAGATCAACCAAGAGGCAATTATGCATGAATATGATAAGACAGACTCAGTTCAGTGTGTGCACGTTCGTGTAGCGTTCGTAAACGCGTTCGAACGGTAAACAGAAGGTTCACGTTCGTGTAGCATTTGATAACGCGTTCGAACGGGACCAGACCTGATGATACAAAATGCATGCGCGTTCGAGTAGCGTTTGATAACGCGTTCGAACGATAAACAGAAAGTTCGCGTTCGAATTGCGTTCGATGACGCGTTCGAACAGGAACTGGCAGATTGCATACATTCATATGGCTTTAGATATCGCATTCAAACAGGATTACAACAACGACATATCTAATCACATGGACACCTAAATCATGCATAAAGATTAACATACTAAGGGCTAAATCATGCTAAATAAATAAATAACGTGCTAACTACATCATGCTCAAATACAAGTTTGGATGAAACGAAATACATGTATCCCTCAAGTGGTACGTGGAGTTGTATCCCGAGTACAGACCGCACTACCGTCCATTCGGATTCGGCTACGGAATTTACGTCCGGGTTTCCATCCGATATACCACAAAAGAGAACACGCATTCCGTTCATCTAGAGTTCACATCATGCCTCAACAAACGACTCTCATGCGATAATAAATAAAAGACAAATGAAAGATAATGAATACAAGGTGCCCTCAGGTCTAACCTTTTATGTAGTCTCTCGGTAGTACGGTGTACGGTCGTCGGAAGGGTGGATGCTCCGCAACTCTTCCGGTTCACTGGTTCACTGCTCTCGTTCGTTATCTTACTATTTTGGGTTGTCGTTCTCCGTCTTTTGCTGCTGTTTTGACTCCGATTCGCTGCCGCTGCTACTGTTTTGCTGCTGTATTTTAGTTACTGTTTTTGGGATGTTTTGGCTACTGTTTTGGGTGTGATTTTCGGTGATGTTATGGTGTGGTTCGGGGGCTGTTTTATGTGTGTGTTTAGGGCTGCTGTATGGGCTATTTTAGGAGGTGTAGGGGCTGTTGTTTTCGGTTGTGGAGTGGGGGAGATGAAGGGGATTATTTCTGTTTTTCTTCTTGTTATTGCCGTGAGTGGCTAGGGCTCTTGGTGTGTTGTGATTTGTGTGAGTTGTGTGTATCTTATGTGTATGAGCCAGGGGAGGCTTTTCTTGTATGAATCAGCTAGGCTTGAGAAGGTTGGTGAAGGGTTCTTTATATAGAGAAAGGTTAGGGTTACTCCTTGTCTCACAAGGAAGGGATTTTGGCATTAAGAGGAGGATTTGATTTGGTTTTCAACAAGGAAAAGATTAGATTGATGGGGGACAAATTTGGTTTAGATTAGGAATACAAAATATTTAATTTGTTATGATTGATTTTAATTAGGCATGACATCTTTTTAATTTAGTATGTGATTTGTTTAGTTAGGAAGGAATCTTGTGTAATTGGTGGGTGAATATCTTAATTAAGGGATTAAAATATTTGATTGATTTTAATGTTTATTTTAATTTGGTATGTGATTTTTAGATTTGTTTTGATTTCACCATGTGTTAAATATGTGTTTTAAGTGGGCTTGGGCGTGTGGGCCAAGGCTTGGGCGAATTGGGCTTGTTGTGAGGCTAGCAGCAAAACCAGAATTACCGACACCGTTCGAACGCCTCCTGGAATGCGGCACGAACGCGCGCAATCTGTTTTGTGTTCGAACGTATACACGAATGCAGCACGAACGAAAATAGTGAACCTTGTTTATTCTGAATTCCCCTTCCGATGTCCGTTTTCCGTGACCTCCGTGACTTAAAAGGTAGTGTCTCCAAATGAGACTCATCATAGGGACTTTGTTAGTGTTCCTACAACATTCATAGGATCTAATAAGCATGAAAAACATTTCATGTGATCATTATAAGGTGCGGAATAAACTTACAATGAGTGGATATAGCTTTAAAACTTTTGAGAGGATGAACTCCAAGTTCCAACCTTTTGATGATTCCAAGCCTTTGATGAATCCAAGCTTTTGAGTAGTTTCCCTTTTGATGATTCCAAGCTATTAAGTAGTTTCCCTATCACCTTTGTCAACTTCCTTAGTGCTAGCTTTTAGTTGATTTGAAACAAATCCAAGAGATGAGAAGCTTGAGGAATTCGGCCAAGCCCTAGGGAGTTCTCTAGGGTTTTTCAATTTTCATCTAATGAATAGTGTTGTGTAACAAGTGTAGAGATTTTCTTTTTGTTATTCACCTTTAGGTAAAACTATTTCACCATTTTTACCATAAACTTGGTAGGTTTGGTAAATGGTTTAAAAAAGTAAAACAAGGTGGTTGAGTGGTTGGTGGCTTGGCATAAATGCCAACTACCACCACCTACCACACATGTGAAGTGGGCCCCACATATTTGAATTCAAAATTCAAATATCTTTACGAACATTTGCCGCGGCTCGGTTCCGTTTAATCCGATTAAACGAACTTCCGTCGTTAAATAATTAAATCTAATTTAATTAAATATCGATGCCTCGCAAATATATTACGATCGACGTTTACGAATTAATTCTAAATTAACTCGTTCGTTCGTATTAAAGTCCGACTTTAATTTCGTAACGAAATCCAATTCGTATTAATATATCCGATATATTAATTTTAGCCCATTTAAATAAATTAAATAGAAAAATCAAATTTAAATATTAAATTTATTTTACCGATTAATTCCAAATTAATCGCGTTCTCTCTCTACTGAACACATTTAATCCCGGATTAAATAAAGCCCCAATTAATCCCAGATTAATTTTCTCTCTCTAAATTAATCCCAGATTAATTATATTTTAAGTCAACTGTCATCGGTGAATCTTTGGGAAGCGACCCAAGAGATCTCTGGATATGTTGGCAGTAAATCCGGTTATCGGACTATCCGATAAAGTGAGTACCTCATACTACGTGCTTACCGATTTACAAGACATGGTTGGCTTCTAGCAAAGCACCGTGCCTACCCAATTCTCCAGAAATATTTTTACTGGAATATATAATCTATGTCAGGCGTAGTATACGTCGTATTGCGTATTGCGATCCAGTATCTGATGATCACATGCTAGGCCTGGGGCTGGAGAAGTGTATGCCCCGTACGAAGCATATATCGGATATCAAGCAACTAGTCTCTTTGAATCGGATAATCATGACCTTGTCATATTATCACGATGGTTGCAACACTATAGAGAACTAGTTCCGAATCCCTGCGTGATCATCATCTCCATATGTCTGAAGTGATACTCCCATCTTGACATCATATCCAATACACTACGATTCTCAATAAACCTAGAAGAGGCGCACACAGAACCTGTTAAAGCCCTGGACGACCAAAAAGAAAGTTTACTGATTGTCGCAAGTACTAGCGATGCAAGTCTCAGGTTAAGACCAAATACACCTACCCTGAAGCGGACTCCCATAGACACATATACATACTACCAATGGGATTCCGCGGGGTCTATCCAGAGCGAAGCTATTTTCCGTACCATCGGTAAAACACAACCTCCTATCGCACTTGCATAAGTATCCAATACTTAAACATATGAGAACTGTGCCGTTATGCCCTCACAACGCGCACAAGTGCAATACTAGTCTATTCCATATTATCGATGTCCAGTCTCGATAATACTACGACTAGGGATATTTAATGATTAAAACTTTATAGATTGATACTGTCTCATATCATCTCAATCCGGAACTAATCATATGGACTTTTACCATTTATATATATATCAAAGTAATTACATTACAAAACGGTAAAAGGCAATTTCATTACTACATAGTTAATTTCGTACAAAAACACAATGTCTTTTACAAACAGTGACGCTATGGGTCATAACTGTCAAACAATCTCCCACTTGGCCTATAGCCAGTCACTCAAGCATCTAATACCTGAACTATGTATATGTCGCTCAAACTTTTGCTGGGGAATAGCTTTCGTCAGCGGGTCTGCTATGTTGTCATCTGATGCGACCTTCTCGACCTTTACATCGCCACGATGTATGATCTCACGTATCACATGGAAACGTCGAAGAACATGCTTGGATCGTTGATGAGACCGCGGTTCCTTAGCCTGCGCTATAGCCCCGTTATTGTCACAATACAATGGAACGGGGTCAGCTGCTAACGGAACTACTCCTAATCCAATTAGGAATTTTCGGATCCAAACTGCTTCCTTTGCTGCTTCAGCTGCAGCAATATACTCCGCTTCAGTTGTTGAATCGGCAACAGTCTCTTGCTTAGAAGATTTCCAGCTTACTGCTCCGTTGTTCAAACAAAATATGTACCCGGATTGCGACTTAGAGTCGTCTTTATCGGTTTGGAAACTTGCATCGGTATACCCAGTCACCTCAAGTTCTCCATCTCCATAAATTAAGAAGGCATCCTTAGTTCGTCTAAGATACTTAAGGATGTTCTTAACCGCCATCCAGTTACCTTCACCTGGATCGGCCTGATATCGACTACACATGCTCAAAGCATAGGAGACATCAGGTCGTGTACATATCATGGCATACATGATCGATCCGACTGCCGAGGCGAACGGTATCCGACTCATGTTGTCTCTCTCATCTTGAGTTTTAGGACACATGTCCTTAGATAGATAGACACCATGTGACACAGGCAATAGTCCCCTCTTGGACTGATCCATGTTGAATCTCTTCAACACTTTGTCAATGTACGTGCTCTGGGAGAGTCCAAGCAGCTTTCTAGATCTATCCCGGTAGATCTTTATTCCTAGAATATATGCTGCTTCTCCCAGATCTTTCATGGAGAATTTTAATGAAAGCTAAGCCTTCACCGATGTTAACATGGGAATGTCATTGCCCATAAGCAATACATCGTCAACATAAAGGACAATAAAAGTAAGTGCTCTCCCACTAACCTTATTGTATACACAAGGATCATCTTCATTTTGAATGAAATCATATTCTTTTATGATCTCATCAAAACGTTGGTTCCATGACCGCGATGCTTGCTTCAGTCCATAAATGGACCGATTTAACTTACAAACCTTGTTTGCAAGTTTAGGCACGATAAAACCATCAGGCTGATTCTTTTATGAAATTGACTGCACTGTCGCTGCTTCCGAAGGTTCCCCGTGTTCTAAGCATCATTAAGTATCATAGTACCAAGGTTGGATGCCTTTATCAAATATACTCATTTTGCAGGAGGAGGCTTAGGCAAGTGAACGAAATAAACGTCTTTATTATCGTTGAGGAAAATGTTCGAACAAGTAAACAAAATTAATGTCTTTATTAAAGAAAAAGCTGGATCAAATAGACTAGGAGGGACAACTCCATCATCCGCAGTACTGCCTTCTTTTTTTTGGCCTATGGTATTTCACTGTTATCCATGTAAGAAGTTTGGTGGTTGAGGGTTTGGAGGACAAAAGTTTCGGGCAATCCGGAGTTGATCATGTAGGTGGGTGGTGGAACATAATGGTAGTTTGGTAGAGGGTTTCTGTGTGTATTGGGTTGTTCTTTTTCAGGGTCGGGTATTTTGTGGGAATCTATGAGATCTTGAATTTCATGCCTGAGGCGGGTGCAGTTGTTGGTGTCATGGCCATGTAGTTGGTGGAAGTGACAATAAAGGTTCACATTTATGTGCGGTGGTGGGGGGTGTGGAAGTGGTTTGCCTTCTAAGGGTTTCAAGAGTCCTTGTCCCTGTAACTTTTCAAATACCTTCGACAAAGGTCTACCAAGGTTGGAGAATTGCCGGTCCCTGATGGCAGTAACGTCGGCAGTAGCGGGCTTGCTCTCTGAATGCCCCCCAAAAGTTCTTCTATTCTGGCCATAAAACTTTCTGTTTTCAGCCTCTTCTTCCTCAATATCCATGACAGTTTCCCTCAACTGTCGGAAATCCACCATTATTGAAGTCATCCTCCTCAACTTGCCATAGATCGAGGGCTTAGTGCCCTTGATGATCATTTTAATCTGGTCATTCTCTGAAGGCCGAGTCTGCATTTTCAAAAGCTGGCGTCTCCAGCGATCCACATACTCTTTGAAGCTCTCATCTGGCTTCTGCTTAGTGTTCTCCAGATCTCGGAGTGACAAGTCAATCTCTAAGTCTGTAACATACTGCTTCAGAAAAGCATCAACTAGTTCCCTCCAATCTTCCTTAACCATCTTCTCAAGGCTATGATACCAAACCACAGGTGCCCCCTCAAGTGAAATCCCAAACATCTTTTGGACTTGGCGCTGTGATAGGCCCACTAAACTCATGACTGAGACATATTGCTGCAGATGGACTCTCGGGTCCCCATTCCCATTAAACTTGGCCATGTCGGACATTTTAAACTGAGCTGGCAGCTGTTCTCCGAAGGTCATTGCCTCATAGTCTAACAACTCTTCATGTTTACCCCTCATTTTGCGGGTAACTGTTTCAACCTGATCCCGAAGCTTCTGAAATTCTGCCTGAGACCCAATCACTTTGCTTGTTGCATACTCTGCCATGTCATCATCAAAAGTGGGGATATCATCCCCCAACCCATTCGGAGGCTCCTCGCGCCTCACATTCTCAGAATTTCCCCCAGCACGGGGCACAACCATATTTGTCATGGCAGTAGTCAAGGCTTGCAACTGTTCAGTGACCTTGGCGAGACCGTTTTCCAACTGATCCATACGGGATACCTCAATATCTGATTCACTCATGTCTGTTCCCAGTATTTTGATGAGTCTTCCCTTTTCCCTAACCCAACGGGAATCTATGATGGCTTTCAAAACACAAGGGTTAACATGATGTATGTATGCATGGGGTGCATGGGGTGCATATGATACAAGGAATATATCAACTCATTAAAATTCTCACACAAATCGGCCCATCATCATTTTAGAAGCTTTTGGCTAACTGTCATAGGAGTAAACTCGTCCCAGTTTAAATGGCCCAACAAGTTCACATCTCATGGCAAGAAGTCCAACCGTATCCAAATGATAATGTTCCTAAACACAAACACATAATGGCCCATTGGCGTTTTAGAAGCTTTTGGCCCAATCATCATAAGATATGTTCTTGTCCCACTTTAAATGGCCCAACAAGCCCATATCTCATGACAAAAGGTCCGAATGGATCCAAATGACAATGTTCCCAAACACAAGCATACAAGAAAGATAATGCAAACATAAAACAATAATTTCTACAGAATGGCCCATCAACATTTCAGAAGATTTGGGCCTAATAGTCATAAGGTACGAACTCGCCCCAGTTTAAATGGCCCATCAAGTCCGCATTTCTGACAATAGTCCAACTGCATCCAAATGAGGATGGTCCATAAGCACATATTCAAGGAAATAATTGTTACTTTAGCCAACCCGGTCTATGGGTGGGTTAGCAAGAGTATATACAAAGGCTCTCACCGGTGAAGGATGGCTCACAACTAGGTCTCCCCACTCAAGGGTTCGAGCAACCAAGTGAGCGCACCCCTTTTTATACACTAAGGTACGTGCCAATGAGCTATGGTGTGTGACGGACTGTCAAATGGATTTCCCGTTGTAGATTCCCCAGAGGGAAGGTGGAGCGAGGCTCACTTAAATACCCAAGCCTCTTAGGCTCTTATCGCTTGGTGTCAGGAATAAACAACGAGTCCTCCAAATTAGTCGATCACAAAAGGCTACGAGTAAATGGCTATCTAGGTGCCTTCACAGCTTTTCCTTCTAGAAAGGTAGTGAGTGAAGGAAGACACCAAACCATTACCTAGCCTTAAAATGCCTTTGATTAAACCCTCACTTTATCCACTATAGACACGGTCAATTAAAACATAAATCCAAACATTACAAGACAATATTTCGGGGCCAATTCTCTATCCCCAGTGGAGTCACCAGACTGTGGGAACACAGAACCTGGGTGACGCTGTTCTAGGCTCGCGGCCTAGTTGGGAAGTACGAAATAACATGGAGTCGCCACCCGGTGCGAACCGGGACAAAGATTTAAGGCCACACTCACCCCTCGCAAGGGAAGACCTCAAACCGTTGGGTTCGGAATAGTCCCTTACTTATGTCACTTGTAATGAAAGGATTTATGTAATAATTTAATCAAGTCTAAGTAACACTTATTTCCAATAGGATTATGCTTCTAAATTCACATGCATACATCAACAAGTTCATCACAATATGCAACATCACATGGCAATCTCATGAACATATTTCAATCATATGATATGGAAAACTAAGAACAACCTAATCATGCTTGAGTACTATCTTATGAATACATCGAATGGATAAATGCAGGAATACAAATAATATGATTGGCTACATAATGCAAGGGAGATCAACCAAGAGGCAATTATGCATGAATATGATAAGACAGACTCAGTTCAGTGTGTGCGCGTTCGTGTAGCGTTCGTAAACGCATTCGAACGGTAAACAGAAGGTTCGCGTTCGTGTAGCATTTGATAACGTGTTCGAACGGGACCAGACCTGATGATACAAAATGCATGTGTGTTCGAGTAGCGTTTGATA
The DNA here is from genome assembly GCA_019454045.1 of Zanthoxylum bungeanum. Lineage (NCBI taxonomy): Eukaryota > Viridiplantae > Streptophyta > Magnoliopsida > Sapindales > Rutaceae > Zanthoxylum > Zanthoxylum bungeanum. The sequence goes on from SKCR01007791.1 coordinate 162,270, forward strand.
ACGCGTTCGAACGATAAACAGAAGGTTCGCGTTCGAATTACGTTCAATGACGCGTTCGAACAGGAACTGACAGATTGCATACATTCATATGGCTTTAGATATCGCATTCAAACAGGATTACAACAACGACATATCTAATCACATGGACACTTAAATCATGCATAAAGATTAACATACTAAGGGCTAAATCATGCTAAATAAATAAATAACGTGCTAAGTACATCATGCTCAAATACAAGTTTGGATGAAACGAAATACATGTATCCCTCAAGTGGTACGTAGAGTTGTATCCCGAGTACAGACCGCACTACCGTCCATTCGGATTCGGCTACGGAATTTACGTCCGGGTTTCCATCCGATATACCACAAAAGAGAACACGCATTCCGTTCATCTAGAGTTCACATCATGCCTCAACAAACGACTCTCATGCGATAATAAATAAAAGACAAATGAAAGATAATAAATACAAGGTGCCCTCAGGTCTAACCTTTTATGTCGTCTCTCGGTAGTACGGTGTACGGTCATCGGAAGGGTGGATGCTCCGCAACTCTTCCGGTTCACTGGTTCACTGCTCTCGTTCGTTATCTTACTGTTTTGGGTCATCGTTCTCCGTCTTTTGCTGTTGTTTTGACTCCGATTCGCTGCCGCTGCTACTATTTTGCTGCTGTATTTTAGTTACTGTTTTTGGGATGTTTTGGCTACTGTTTTGGGTGTGATTTTCGGTGATGTTATGGTGTGGTTCAGGGGTTGTTTTATGTGTGTGTTTAGGGCTGCTGTATGGGCTGTTTTAGGAGGTGTAGGGGCTGCTGTTTTCGGTTGTGGAGTGGGGGAGATGAAGGGGATTATTTATGTTTTTCTTCTTGTTATTGCCGTGAGTGGCTAGGGCTCTTGGTGTGTTGTGATTTGTGTGAGTTGTGTGTATCTTATGTGTATGAGCCAGGGGAGGCTTTTCTTGTATGAATCAGCTAGGCTTGAGAAGGTTGGTGAATGGTTCTTTATATAGAGAAAGGTTAGGGTTACTCCTTGTCTCACAAGGAAGGGATTTTGGCATTAAGAGGAGGATTTGATTTGGTTTTCAACAAGGAAAGGATTAGATTGATGGGGGACAAATTTGGTTTAGATTAGGAATACAAAATATTTAATTTGTTATGATTGATTTTAATTAGGCATGACATCTTTTTAATTTAGTATGTGATTTTTTTAGTTAGGAAGGAATCTTGTGTAATTGGTGGGTGAATATCTTAATTAAGGGATTAAAATATTTGATTGATTTTAATGTTTATTTTAATTTGGTATGTGATTTTTAGATTTGTTTTGATTTCACCATGTGTTAAATATGTGTTTTAAGTGGGCTTGGGCGTGTGGCCAAGGCTTGGGCGAATTGGGCTTGATGTGAGGCGAGCAGCAAAACCAGAATTACCGACACCGTTCGAACGCCTCCTCGAATGCGGCACGAACGCGCGCAATCTGTTTTGCGTTCGAACGTATACATGAACGCAGCACGAACGAAAACAGTGAACCTTGTTTATTCTAAATTTCCCCTTCCAATGTCCGTTTTCCGTGACCTCCGTGACTTAAAAGGTAGTGTCTCCAAATGAGACTCATCATAGGGACTTATGTGCAAAAATGCAGTGCCTACATTCACCTTAGGTCATATCACAGAGAAAGTGACCTCATAACGACATTACTTAATTTTCAAGCTCGAGCTCTCTAAATTGTCACTCAGATAATTAGCTTAAAAATTTGTCTCATCTTCCATTAACACAAAGTAATAGAACCGATTGCCAGTGTGAAAGGGCCAATCATTCATTTGTCCGACATACTTCTCATACTAACTAATAGTATATTTGTTTAAAAACATGTATCAACATATTAACATGTAAGCATTGAGTACAAATATCAATGAGTATTAACATTAGTAAACATTATTTGGGAAAAATACATATCATAATATGTAAGAGCATTAACATCTCTGCAATCCCTGAGTTTTTACATGTCTAACAAAGACATATCTAGGAACAGGTGATGAGCGAAAAATATATCACTATTTACCGCCCATTTGACCTAATATTTTGTATAGTTTCTCGAGTTTTATGAACGTTTTGATGTATTTTTATTTATTTTACAAATAAAATAAAATCGGGACTCAAATGAATCATTCAGGTCAAAATATGGAACAAATAAGGGCAAAAACTAGACTTGACATATGGATTTTGGAGGTTGGAAATTTGAAATGACGTTCTAACGAAGTATAATTTCGAAAATTTTAACTTTGCGTAATTTTCGTATTTTGGCCATAACTTTCTACTTCGATATCGGATTTAGGTGATTCAGGTTCAAGATTAACGAAAACTCAAAGATCTACAACTTTGACGTTTATAAAATTTTTGAATTCTGACGTTTTCATGACCGAAATTGATAAAACATCCAGAGGTGTGTTATGTGTAATTATTAAGTCATTTTAAGAATATATATATATATAAAATTTTAAATTTTCAAAATTCCACCGAACATGCTTGCATGTTTGGTGGAGGATTTGGTGCCATATTTGGTGCCATGTTTTGTAGAGCAATTGGTGGAGAAATTGGTGGAGGTAAGATTTTACCTATAAATACCAAGCCATTTCATTTGTAAATTTCATTCTTTCTTTGGTTTCTTGAATAAGAATTAAGGATGTATCTTGTGTGTTTTATTTAGTATTTTTGTAATGTATTTTTATTTTTATTTTTAGTAGTAATAATAGTTTGTGTGTTTTTACTTTCTTTTATGTTTAGTAGTTAATTTCCGCTGGGGGAAGGGTGCAACCTTAATATGATAAGGTAGATTAATCTCACTTAATTTATAATATGGAAATTGTAATTTAATAATATGGATTAAGTTGATACGGCCTTAATGGCTGGTTTTATTTATTTGACATAATGTGACACCGCCTATATGGTCGGTTCTTAGGTGACAGATAATTACCGCCTATATGGCTGGTTTATCGACAAATAATAACACCGCATTTATGGCTGGTTTTACTTAATTGGATAACAAAGACAATTTCTATATTATAATAAAGTGAGATTTCTACATTAGAAATATTAAAGGTGGATCCCCTAACCCCAACATTTTATTATCAAGCTAGGGAAGTGATGAAGCACAATATTCTTGAGTTTATTAATTGATTTAATTATTTTATGGGTAATGCTTTGGTCTGTTTATTGAATTTTATGCTTAATACTTCTTGTTGCCTGATCACCAATAAGATTGATGTGGTAAACTTAAAATGAACTTGGAAAAGAGATTTTAGGTTTCAGCCTTAGATTCAATAGCTCACGATCTCACCTTGGGGCATGGTGACCCTTAGGTAGATTTCATTCCAGGATGGACATATACCTGTCGGGCGGGTGTAGCCACAATTGGAACCTGAACTTAATGAATTCAGGTAACTTGGTTAACATAGACATATGATTAATTGGGTTACGCTGGGTATTTGCATCTGACCATCGGAATAGGCTTTTGCATATCTTCGTGTTCCAGGTTAGTAGACTGATTTATTACACATATATAAAGAATCAATTCATCATTAGAATAATATTGTGTGGAGTCACAACCCTAGATGTTTATGTCTTTTGTTTATTTTCTTTTGTATTTTCTTTTTTGTTTTTTTATTTATTTATTTAGTAAATCCACATTCAACCAACCAATCAAGCAATCATTCCATTCTCTATTTAATTAGATACATGTAAATATATAGTATCAATAATTAATAACAACGGTAGAAATTAAGTCCTCGTGGGATCGATACATTTTATACTACTTGAGTGATACGTGCGCTTGTGTTACGTGTGTGTTTACCACAGACCAAGTTTTTGGCGCCTTGTCGGGGACTTATTTTTCTTGCGTTATTAATTTTGAAGTTATCTATTTTACTTGTATCTAAATTTCTTTACTTTTATTTGTAATTTTTATTTTTTCCTATTTTTTTCAGGTGGTTGAAATGGATCCTTATTGGGAGATAAAAGAATTCTGAGGCATGTTGTCCAGCCCAACAACTATCCATGGATGTCAGAGAGAAATAACAAAATATTTGCTCAACGATTTCAGAGATGTGAGATATGTAATAGTAACCACCAAAGCAATCATTGCACGTACAACTATAATTCAGGGTGGCAGAACTATCAGAGACCTTCATGTAATGAACCAACATATTTCATTGAACCACATTTTCCATCTTATCCACCATCAACCTACGATCTTCAAGGACCAAGACCATCAGTGGGAAGACAATTGATGAACAGGCTCGAGAAACGGGAAGCTGAACATGATGTAATGTTTCTAGATCAAATCAAAACCTTGCAGAGGATGGTAAATGAATTGAGACAAATAATCAACAACCAGAATTACATACCTCACAGAACAAATTCAAATAACACTGATAAAGCCTTCAAATACCAAGCATTTCACAATGACACCTTAACAGAGGAAGATGCTGAGCAGTATAAAAAATCAGAGATATCAGTTCAGGAGCCCGAACCAGCATAATCTCAATTTTATCTTTATTATTCATCAGACTCTGATGAGGAACAAGAAGCAAAGCAGTTTGTACCAACTACACCAACGTGAGAATGAAACTCTGCATCCATAAAATAAAGATCTTGGAGCATGCATTGCACTGATGTTTGAAGAAGAGCTACATGAACCATTCATACCAACCACATAAGATAGAAATCTACAATCAGACATATATTTACATCCTCAGGTTAACACATATAGAGCATGCATTTCACAAATGACAGATGAAGAGCTGAACAAAGAAATCTTAAAATACATCTGTGAAGAAAAGGTGGAGCAAGAAGCAAAACAAATGGAGGAGCAAATGTCTGACCATAATAAAAATCTTATGACTTCAGGAGAAACATCACTGTATTGGGGAGTACAAATCAAAGATAACGCCTAGAAGCTTGATAGAATGGAACTACCATTCAAAGTCAAGCACCATACGAGACCTCCTGATTTTCTTTCTTTCTTTTCAGGAACTACTGGAGCGACAAAGTTTAAAAAGGTGGCACAAGCACTAAGTCAAAAAAAAATTCTTTTGGCCACCTCATCGTTGGAAGAGACCATTCAAAAGCAACGTTAATGGGATTGTCTTTAATCGGATGTCCAAAACCACGCTGAAGCCTCATTGATGGATGGACTTAAGTCACGTCTGGCTGAAGACGATAAATTTAGCGCTAGCAACCGATGCAAAAATTTTATTTTTATTTAAATTTTTATTTTTTGTATTCTGTGTATACATGTTGTAGAGATTTTAATTTTGTGTTATTTTTGCAGGGAAAAACATAGACGGAGCACTTAAGGCAAAGCAAACCAGTAAAAATGGGGTTATCACGGAATAAAGTTTGACAAAATCACGAAGTTAAAAAGTCAATTCAGTAGAGACGGCAGTAATGAGTCAACTCTTGATACGCGTCCTAGTGGATATATTCGTCAAATGACTCGATTTTTCCATAAAAAAAGAAGTTAAATGGCCCCTAAAAGAAATCACGGTAATATTGTTCCTTTATCCTTCTTTTGTTTTGTAACGCATTGGGCACAATGCTAGGTTTAGGTTTTGGGTGAGGTTGTTTATGTTTATTTGTCTTTTCTGTCATTTTTTTCTTTTACTACATGTTTCTATTCCCTGCATGTCATGTGTTTTGCATGTTTTAATTTCTTTGCATGCTTTAAAAAAATGAAAAAAAGAATATAGTCTAATGATGAGATTGTTTGTCCTAGTAAAAGTTCTAGGAAAAGATAAATGCTAATTTCACTTTTATCTTATACTTTGAGCCTAATATCTAGGTCAGACTCATATGCACTAAAAAATAGTTCTATAGCAGTTAGATAATAAGGAATTGACAAAGTGACTAGTTGAAATAATCGGTGGTTGATGAATGACTGTTTGCCTGAATATCTGTTTCTGTCTACATTTATTTATGATGTGCGGTATGATGATGAAAAAAAGAAAAAGAAAAAAGAAAAGAAAAAAAAGAGATAAATAAATAAAAGTTCTTACTTAATAATCAGACATTTTGCCTCAGTAAGCAGAGATTGTTCGCGTCAAACGGGAGAACGTTTAACATCTGAGATCCGAGTAATTATGTTCGTAGGGGTGTTTTAACACCTAATGTCCTAAAGCCAACTAGTTTGGGAGTCACTGGACTAAAGCTCGTTACATGGATTAAAGATGTTTCAAAAAGAAATCACATACCTCACTTGCGCATATTGTAGTAGATAGAATAATTTTAGATAGTCAGGTTGGTTTGACCCATTAACTACTTAGAATTGAGACAAACTCACCAAATTAATAACTTAGAATCGAAGTTGTTTGCAGAGCTATTCACACACACACACGCAGAGCTATTCCAAGCTTTGTTGAATCTTTAAGTCCAATGGTGAGTTTCTCTATCACATTCTTTAACTCTTTAAGTGCTAGCTTTGGAAAATTTTTGCAACAAAACTTTTCCTTTGGAGAAGAAGAAGTCATGGCAAAAGCAAGGAGAGATAGATGAGAGATTTTTTTTTGTTTTTGAAATTTTTGATTTCTAAAATCAATTACCAAAGTCAACTTCAAAAGTTGGTATATGCTTTTCCAAAAAGCAAAGTGTGCTTTACAAGTTTCCAACAAAACCCATCAACCACTTCTATCACCAATGTGTTGGACAATTATGACCCATAGCGTCACTATTTGTACAGATCATGGTGTTGTTGTACAAATTAACTATGTGACAAAGGAGATTGCACTCTTATCATTTGTGATTAGATCACCTAGATATATAAATGATGAGAGGTCCCTATGATTTGTTCCTGGACGGAGAATGATATGAGACAGTATCAGTCCACGTAGGATAAATCATTAAATATCCCTAGTCAGAGTATTATCGAGATTGGACATCGATAAATACGTAAAAGACTAGTATTACAATTGTGCGCGTTTGTGAGGGCACAACGACATAGTTCTCACATATTTGGGTATAGGATACTCATGCAAGTGTAATAGGAGGTTGTGTTTTACCGATGGTACGGGAAACAGCTTCGCTCTGGATAGACCCCCCTCGGAATCCCATTGGTAGTATGACTATGTGTCTATGGGAGTTTGCGATCAGGGTAGGTGTATTTGGTCTTAACCTGAGACTAGCACCGCTAATGCTTATGACAATCAATATATTTTAGTTGAGGTCATCCAGGGCTTTAACAGGTTCTGTGTACGCTGATACTGGGTATATTGGAAATCGTAGTGTGTTGGGTGTGATGTCAAGACGGAAGTGTCACTCCAGTCATATGGAGATGATGGTCACGTAGGATACGGAACTTGTTCTCTTAAATGCTCGAGCTATCGGGATATTATGACAAAGTCATGAATATCCGATTATAGAGACTAGTTACCAGACATCCGATATGTGCTTCGTACGGGGCAGACATAATTCCAGCCCCAGGCCTAGCACGTGAACATCCGATACTGGACAGAAATACGCAATACTTTGGTATACTACGCTTGATATAGATTACATATTCATATAAGGATATTTCTGGAGAATTGGGTAGCCATGTCGCTTTGCTAGAAGCCAACCTTGTCTTGTAAATCGGTATAAACGTAGTACGAGGTACTTACGTGTTCGGATAGTCCGACGACCGTATTTACTGCCAACATATCCGGGGATCTCATGGGTCGCTTCCCGAAGATTCACCGATGATGTATAACTCGCACTTTATTAATCTGGGATTAATTAGAAGAGAGAAAATTAATCTGGGATTAATTACGGAGATATTTTATCTGGGATAAAATATTAATTAAAGAGAGAGAACGATTAATTTGGAATTAATCGATAAAATAATATATTCGATATATTATGCGAAATTGGATTTCGACGCAGAATTAAAATTAGATTTTAATTCGGGCGAACGAATTAATTTAGAATTAATTCGTTAGCGACGTGAATAGTGATTTCGCTAGGCGTAATCATTTAATTACGACGCAACGGAAAATTCGTTAATTCGGAATTAGCGAACCCGAGCCCGAGATTATTTGCGAGCGCATTCGCATTTCGAATTCTAGTACGGCACGCAAGTCAAATCGAGAGTCAAATCACAAGTCACATTAAGCGTCAAATCATTAGTCACTTTGAGTGATGTGACAAGTTGTCACTTGATTTGATTGATTGATGTAGTAGTTGAAAAGCATTAATGCTTTTGCTTTTGACTTCATGGAAAATTGAAAAAGTGGTATATGGCTTTATTATTTTGGAAAATATAAAAAGCATTTTACACTTTTTCTTTTTGACGAATTCTCTCTCTCTCCACACGGTTTCCCGTGAAAAACCCTTTTCCCTATCTTTTCTTCTCCTTCTCCTTCACAGTTTTGGAACCGTTTCTTCCTCGCAAAATTTCTGGTTTGACCGAATCAAGGGGAAGCAAGGAAGAAGACTTAGTGATACAAAGGTGATAGGGCAGTGAACTTGTGAGCATGGAATCATTTTTGGAGCTTGAAGCTTGGAGCTTCTATGGAGTCCACCCATGGCCGAATCTTGGAGAGACAAGAAGGACCAAAACCGAGCAGTCCAGCAGCACAATGAGCTCCATTACCGTGAGTTTGAGAAGCTTGAAGACTTGTGTTCATCGCGTTGCAAGATCCGATCAATGTGAGTATGTATTCCACCTTACTCATTTGTGTATTCATGCGAATTTTATGCTTGATTTCATGATCTTGGGACCTAATTAGAAACCAACAATGGTATCTATGAGCTTTGATCAAGCATGAAAAAGTTAGGGTTTAAATTGGGTAAAATCAATTGAAGCATGATTTGGTTGAATTGATTGATAAAGTATGCTTGTATATTGATGAATTGAAGTTGTGTATGTTCAATTTCATGAAATTGGATTGGATCCATTTTTCCCCAAATTTTTGGAGTAGGCCGAAAATGATGAATGTTTGAGGAATGTAATTGGGCCTTATGAGTTGTAATTTGTGTTTTGGGCTTGGTTGTACCAAGTTAGGTTTAGGCCAATTTGGTTGGATCCAATTGGGCCCAAAACCGCATCCAAAAAGTCCAATTATGACTTAATGGACCTTAATTATTTAATTGGGCCTAATGGGCCAAAATTAATTTAAAGGCTTATGGGGTAAATCCCGGATTGGATTTTGGTTATTCGGTTTGACCCGAGTTGACCAAAAGTCCACGCCTTGAAGAAATTAATTAAAAGCCCATTGGACTTTAATTAAATAAACATTAGATGTTAATTGGGCTTTGAGACCCATTGCGATTAAATTTGGAATTTAAGTCGTAAAGGTTCGTTAATAAAGTGTAATATTTAATTTGGAATTAAATAATGAATTAGAATTAAATACAAATTGAATTGGATTTAATTTTGTAGTTTAATTTAATTCAAGAATTCGTACTTTGAGTACTTATTCGCAAAACGAGTTTGACTCGAGCAAAAATCAAATCGTTGTTTGGACATGATGATCACTAATTATCAAATTAATTAATTGGATTAGATTGATTGATAACATGCTTGTATGAATACATGGTTGCGATGCATGAATAATGTATATCGGATGGATATTAGTCGGGTGGGACAATTTTGGAAATTGTAATAAATTTGATTTATTAATTGGACCTGCGTGTCCAGCCTTATCACCTCTATACCCTTTGTATTCTTTTCTCACCTATTCCCCTCAATGTAAATGAGGTTTTTTTAGAAGTGTAGTGTAACGGGTAGAAGTAAATACATGTGCTAGTTGGAGAGAGAAAATGAGAGATTTGATCTAGGATCAATGTAAAGTATCCATCCGCATATCATTATTATTTTATTTCATATACGCTTTATTATGTGTTTAGAATGCATGTTTAAGGGTGTATGATGATGAGACCTTAACAAAGATAATAAATTGGTTGCCAATTTGCACGTGAAAAACCCTCGTTCAATATTAAGCGTCTTTCCTTCCATTGAGTGATTCTCACTCAAGATCCTAAACGGCATTGGTTTGTTGGCCAAAGTCAAGGCCTTTGTCTGTCGAAGATGTGTTTGAATCACGAAGGCTTTGTTCCATATCGGTGTCTTGTCCAAGTTGTGGTTTGTTGGCCAAAGTCAAGACCACTTCTTGTCCATCGACATTGATTACGAAGATTTCCATGGTCAATGAGTCGCGCTTGACTGGGATCACTAAGTTTGTTGTCCAAAGCCAAGGCTTAGTTGATTCAGAGGAAAGAGGTTAGGTAATACATTGGATGTATTGGCATATATAAGATATATGTTTCGGATTTGGATATCCCCCTACCGGATCTAGGAATTGGATTGGATCCAATTGATCTTAGAGATCTACCTAGTTAATTATCATACAAATTGTTGGCCAAAGTCAAGATTGTGTGACATTTAACGGGATCCTAGCCCATTAGGAAACACGGTTTCCCGAGTACTCGACAGAGGGTTAGAGGCTCGCCGAAAAATAGTGGGAGGCAATAATTGAATTTGCAATATTCGTTCAATTACTCGCCACACGCGCTCATTCAAATTATCTCGTCGTTAGATTAAATTTAGTTGGACTAATATTTAAATTGTTGTTTTAATTAACAGTTGGACTGTATTATAGTTGATTATATATAATTGGATTATATTAATCAATATATTTGAATTAATTAATTTCAGTTTACAGTTGATTTTATAATTGGATTATAGTAATCAATGTAATTGAGGTTAATTAATTTAGATTATATTTGATTATATAGTTGGACTATTATAATCATTATAATAAATAGTACCAGAAATCGTTGATTAAATAGGTGGACTATTAGAATCAAGATATAAAAATGAAAGATTAGTGTTTAAGACATAATCCTGAGTGAAAATGTATTTAAACGACTTTAATTTTCAAATTGGGAATAAATTTCAGGATGGTCCTGGAAAAATAATAAGTTATTTTATTTGATAAAATTATATTAAGCCTAAGCCTGGAGTTAAGCAAATAAGTGGAACATGATATGTGGAGTATTCATGTAATGATAACTTTAGTGCTTAATCCACTATACTTGTCATATAGACTCCTTAATTTCTTTATCAGAACTAATGATTATATTCTTAAAGTATGATATTGAAATTGAAGGATATTCAAATATTAGATCTTATAAGTACTTTTAAAATTGAAATAAATAATTATTGGAGAATTAATGACTATTCTCAAGGAGACAAAGTCAAAGTTTTCAATTAGGCAAGTAGTACAAGGCACACCTTACTTCAATATTCTAGAAACCCGAGGCTTGGCCAAAGGCTACCAGAATATTGAAAATGGCAAAGACAAAATCATTATTGTCTTCTAGGGAGATAAAATGACATATCCCAAGAAGGAATTGAAGACGAGCAAGACTCTAACTTCAAAAATGATTGTCATAATTATGTTCACAACTAGTATTAAAAATTAGATTTTAGATACTTAGTGTGGTACATAAAATATATATATTGATTTTCAGAATCTGTTTTGAACAGGATACCGACTTCGATTGAGATTTATCTGCGAATTGGAAACGGGACGAAAGTCGCTGTTTTAACCGTAGATAGCCAAATTTAGCAATTACCTAAATTTGGAAACTGTTATAATGTAACTAGTTTGACTAAAAATATTATCTCTATATCGCGTATAACCCGCTGCGGGTGTACCTTTATATTCTAGAACACTAAAGTGTTTCATTATATAAAGATGATATTGAGATAAACACATTAGATGTGAATAACCGAATTTGTATTTTGAATATAAATAATATCTCAATATATAACATGACAAATAAATAACTCAAAATGATATGATCAATTAAGAAACTTAAATGTGACATAGTTGTCAGGGACACTATTAAACAAGAATCGTATATCCACACTTTCGAAGAGTGGGTACTAGGACTAATTTGATTCTATTCAAATAAAGTCTACGAATCTAGATTATTGGGCAAAGTGCCTAAAACACATTTACTTGGTAAAAATGTAAATGCCACCAATCTGTTAGCCCTACTTCATAGTGAAGCAAGTGGGCACATGTATAGCTAGGCTAGATATGGATATGAATATTTTGTGACCTATACGGATGTGGCATCGCGTAATGTTTATGTGTTTCTTTTGAAGAACACAAATCAGAAACTTTCAAGTTTCGACACGAAATAGACAAACAGATCGGCTAAAGTATGAAACCGTCACGATAAGACCGTAATGGAAAATACTTAAGCAATAAGTTTCTAGTATACTTGAAAGAGTATAGTATTCTTTCAAATGAGTACTCCTCCCGGAACACGTCAGTTTGACGGTGTGTCCGAATAGGATTAACCGAATTTTGTTAGACACAATAAGGTTAATCACGAGTCGCTCTGAGATACCATTTCCTTCAACGGATAAGCTTTAAACAGTGCAAGAACTTATTTTGTATAAGGTTCCATAATAATCTGTTTGACAGATAACATATTAGACATGAACGGGAAAGAAAACAGGTTTCTCATTCCTCAAAATTTGGGTATGCTTGGCATACGTTTGGATGATACCAAACTAGAACCCAAATTGGATAAGTGCCAAATGTAGGTTGTGTTGCTCACCATGCAGTTTTCCCTAAGAGGAATACCGATATGCAGTGGTAAGTGGGAGGATAGTAAGACTCGATGAAAATCGGAGTAATACTATTCAAAGGCACCGAACCTTAATGGAACACAAATAGTTCATCAATGATGAAACTATTACTATTAATCTTCGAATACACAAGAACCTCCTAAGTTGGAGAGAGTCAGAAAACAACATGTGGTATGGGTTTCTGATCTCACCTCATAAAGATGTCTATCTTATTGAGGAATACCAACTGACTACGTATGAGGAAGTGATACAAGATATCAACTCCCTATTATGGCAAAGTGCCATGAGTCCGAAGTGGATTCCATGTATATCAACCAGTTTGGATACTAGTTGATGTACCACAAGGCATTTTGCCTATTGGTACTATATAAGTCTTCAAGGAAGACGTACATGGATGGAAACATACTAACGTAAAAAGCTAGGCTTGTAGCGAAAAGGTAGAGTTATCAACATTGTGTTGATTGCGACGAAGCCTTTTACCTATTGCCACGGTAAATCCGTTTGGATAATGCTTGCTAATGCTGCATGTTCATTCATGAAATGTGGCAGCTGAATGCCAAAACCGCTTTCCTTAACGGAAACCTTTTGGAGGATGTTTACAACATCTTGACGGTTTTATCGAACCATAACAAGCAAACTAGGTTTGCAGGTTATTCGATCCATAGATGGATTGAAGCAAGCATTAAGTTCTTAGAATTATCATTTTGATGTAATCATAATGGAGTATGATTTAATTCAAAACGAAAATAATTCTTGTGTATATAAGAGGGTTAATGGGAGAGCACTGACAGTGAATGTCCTGAGTAATGATGATATATCATTTCTTGGAAATGATATTCCTATAATAATCGGTGAATGCTTGGCTTTCAGGATAACAACTATAAGTCGTAACACCGGTACTATAAAAGTATAACGGAACAGTGAGCTGGAAATCTTCCAAGCAAGATACTGTTACCGAATAAACAACAAATGCGGGTTAATTGCTGCAGCTGAAGCAGCAATAGAAGCCATATGGGTCAATAACAAATCTAATTAGATTAGATATAGTTCTGTTAGCAGCTGAGCTAGGCGTCAGAACAGGCTAAAGAATTAATGGTCTCATCAACGATCCAGATACATATTTCGATATTCATCTGATCCGTTCGATCATACATCCTAGTGATGTGATGATCGAATAAATCGCATCAGATGATAATCATGAAAATCTGCTGACGAAAGGTTTTCTCAGTAGTTTGAGCCAACCGTACAAAGTTCGGGTGTCAGAGACTCGAGTGACTGGCTATAGGCCAAGTGGGAGATTGTTGGACAATTATGACCCATAGCGTCACTATTTGTACAGATCATGGTGTTGTTGTACAAATTAACTATGTGACAAAGGAGATTGCACTCTTATCATTTGTGATTAGATCACCTAGATATATAAATGATGAAAGGTCCCTATGATTTGTTCCTGGACGGAGAATGATATGAGACAGTATCAGTGTTGGACAAAATGACCCATAGCGTCACTATTTGCACATATCATTGTGTTGTTGTAGCAAATTAACTATGTGACAAGGAAATTGCACTCTCATCATTTATGATTAGATCACCATAGATATATAAATGAAGAGAGGTCCCTATGATTAGTTTCTGGATTGAGAATGATATGAGACAGTATCAATCCCCGAAGGATTAATCATTAAATATCCCTAGCCGGAGTATTATCTAGACTGGAAATCAATATGCGGAATAGGCTAGTATTGCACTTGTGTGCGTTGTGAGGGCACAACGACATAGTTCTCATATATATAAGTATCGGATACTTATGCAAGTGCGATAGGAGGTCGTGTTTCACCGATGGTACGGGAAAGAGCTTCGCTCTGGATAGACCCCTCGGAATCCCATTGGTATTATGACTATGTGTCTATGGGAGGTCGAAATCAAGGTAGGTGTGTATAGTCTTAACCTGAGACTTACATCGCTAATACTTACGATAATCGATAGACTTTGGTCTTGGTGGTACAGGGCTTTAACCGGTTCTGCGTACACCACTTCTGGGTTTATCAGAGAGTCGTAGTGTATTGGGTGTGATGTCAAGACGGAAGTATCACTTCAGTCATAGTGGAGATGATGTCACGCAGGATACGGTACTAGTGCTCTTGAGTGATGCGCATCCAATCGGGATATTGTGACCAGGTCATGAATATCCGATTATAGAGACTATGTACCAGACATCCGATATGTGTTTCGGACGGGGCAGACACTTATCCAGCCCCAGCCCTAACACGTGACTATCCGATACTGGGTCGATATGCACAATACAATTGTATACTACGCTTGATACAGATCTTAATATTCTTAAATGGATATGTCCGGAGAATTGGGAAGACTTGGTGCTTTGCTAGGAGTCGACCTTGTCTCGTAAATCGGTAGAACGTAGTACTTGGTACATACGTGATTCAGATACTCCGATGACCGTATTTACTGCCAATATATCCGGGGATCTCATGGGTCGCTTCCCGATAATCCACCGATGACGCATAACTCGCACTTTTAAATAATCTGGGATTATATAGAAGAAATAGAAAATTAATCTAGGATTAATTACAGAGATATTTTATCTAGGATAAAATATCGTCTAGAAGAGATAATGATTAATTTGGAATTAATCGATTAATTAATATATATTCGATATATTAAACGAAATTAGATTTCGACGCGGAATTAAAATTAGATTTTAATTCGGGCAAACGAATTAATTTAGAATTAATTCGTTAGCGACGTGTGAATAGGTGAATTTAGGCGTAATCATTTAATTACGACGCGACGGAAAAATCGTTAATTTGGAATTAGCGAACCCGAGCCCGAATGTGTGTTGCGAGCGCATTCGTATTTCGAATTCGAGTGCGGCGTCGCAAGTCACATCAAGCGTCAAATCATTAGTCGCATCAAGCGTAAAATCACTTGTCACTTTGAGTGATGTGACTTGACAACATGTCATTAATAAAGTTGATGTGAATAGTGATGGACATGATGTGCATAAAGTGTTTTCCTTTATTGTTTGACCTTTTAAATGCAAATTCAAGTGAAATTCATTTCAAATTCACTAAAGTGTATAAGATATACTTGAAATGCAAATGCAAAACACTTAATACACTTTTATCTCTCATTTCTTTCTCTCATGGTTCACGCCCAAAGCATGAAAATGCTCACTGGTTTTTGAAGCCAAAATAGCGTGAATAAGGGAAGCAAGAGTTGGGTTTTTGTGGCAAAAACCGCAAGTGCTAGCACACTACGAGACTTGCGAAGGTGGTAGGGAGGTTCACCCATGAGCCGGGATCCATCGGACGAGGCTTGGAGCTCCGTTTCTCAGCTCAAAATTCTGTTTTGGAGGGCAGTGAACTGCTGCAGTGGGCGTGAATGGCAGTGCACTTTGTGGCTTCATTCGTCTTCAAATCGTCTCAACCGATCGATGTGAGTATTCCGCTACCTCATTTGATGTGTTCACACATTGTTTTCATGTCTTGTTTGATCTTGGGACCTAGATAATAACCAACAATCAGTCCACGTAGGATAAATCATTAAATATCCCTAGTCAGAGTATTATCGAGATTGGACATCGATAAATACGTAAAAGACTAGTATTACACTTGTGCGCGATTGTGACGGCACAACAGCATAGTTCTCATATATTTCGGTATAGGATACTCATGCAAGTGTAATAGGAGGTTGTGTTTTACTGATGGTATGGGAAATAGCTTCGCTCTAGATAGACCCCCCATGGAATCCCATTGGTAGTATGACTATGTGTCTATGGGAGTCTGCGATCAGAGTAGGTGTATTTGGTCTTAACCTAAGACTTGCATCGCTAATGCTTATGAAAATCAATATATTTTAGTTGAGGTCGTCCAGGGCTTTAACAGGTTCTGTTTACGCCGATACTGGGTATATTGGGAATCATAGTGTGTTGGGTGTGATGTCAAGACAGAAGTGTCACTCCAGTCATATGGAGATGATGGTCACGTAGGATACGGAACTTGTTCTCTTAAATGCTTGAGCTATCGGGATATTATGACAAAGTCATGAATATCCGATTATAGAGACTAGTTACCAGACATCCGATATGTGCTTCGTACGGGGCAGACACAATTCCAGCCCCAGGCCTAGCACGTGAACATCCGATACTGGACAGAAATACGCAATACTTTGGTATACTACGCTTGATATAGATTACATATTCCTATAAGGATATTTCTGGAGAATTGGGTAGGCATGGCGCTTTCCTAGAAGCCAACCTTGTCTTGTAAATCGGTATAAAAGTAGTACGAGGTACTTACGTGTTCGGATAGTCCGACGACCGTATTTACTGCCAACATATCCGGGGATCTCATGGGTCGCTTCCCAAAGATTCACCGATGATGTATAACTCGCACTTTATTAATCTGGGATTAATTAGAAGAGAGAAAATTAATCTGGGATTAATTACAGAGATATTTTATCTGGGATAAAATATTAATTAAAGAGAGAGAACGATTAATTTGGAATTAATCGATAAAATAATATATTCGATATATTATGCGAAATTAGATTTCGACGCAGAATTAAAATTAGAGTTTAATTCGGGCGAACGAATTAATTTAGAATTAATTCGTTAGCGACGTGAATAGTGATTTCGCTAGGCGTAATCAATTAATTACAACGCAACGGAAAATTCGTTAATTTGGAATTAGCGAACCCGAGCCCGAGATTATTTTCGAGCGCATTCGTATTTCGAATTCGAGTACGGCACGCAAGTCAAATCGAGAGTCAAATCACAAGTCACATCAAGCGTCAAATCATTAGTCACTTTGAGTTATGTGACAAGTTGTCACTTGATTTGATTGATTGATGTAGTAGTTGAAAAGCATTAATGCTTTTGCTTTTGACTTTATGGAAAATTGAAAAAGTGGTATATGGCTTATTATTTTGGAAAATATAAAAGCATTTTACATTTTCTTTTAATTCTCTCTTTTTGACGAATTCTCTCTCTCTCTCTCACTCCTTCCAAACCCTCTCTCTTCTCTCTCCTTCACAGTTTCGGAACCGTTTTTCCTCGCAAATTTCTGGTTTGACCGAATCAAGGGGAAGCAAGGAAGAAGACTTAGTGCTAGCACACCATTAGTGATACAAAGGTGATAGGGCAGTGAACTTGTGAGCATGGAATCGTTTTTGGAGCTTGAAGCTTGGAGCTTCCATGGAGTCCACCCATGGACGAATCTTGGAGAGACAAGAAGGACCAAAACCGAGCAGTCCAGCAGCACAAGGAGCTCCATTACCGCGAGTTTGAGAAGCTTGAAGACTTGTGTTCATCGCGTTGCAAGATCCGATCAATGTGAGTATGTATTCCGCCTTACTCATTTGTGTATTCATGCGAATTTTATGCTTGATTTCATGATCTTGGGACCTAATTAGAAACCAACAATGGTATCTATGAGCTTTGATCAAGCATGAAAAAGTTAGGGTTTAAATTGGGTAAAATCAATTGAAGCATGATTTGGTTGAATTGATTGATTAAGTATGCTTGTATATTGATGAATTGAAGTTGTGTATGTCCAATTTCATGAAATTGGATTGGATCCATTTTCCCCAAATTTTGGAGTAGGCCGAAAATGATGAACCCTAATTTCTTGGTGATTTTTGTTTGTTTGATCATTGGATGACTTAAAACAAGTGGGTAATGTTGTTTTGAAGTTCAATTGGATTGAATTTTGATTTGGAACAATTTTTCCCTTTTAAAGTGGCTTGGCCGAATTCTTGAACATTTGAAATTCATTGTGTTTTTTTATTTTAATTCATTGGATGAGTTCAATTGATTTGGGAAATGATGATTGTGGATTCAATTGGATTGAAACCGAATCGGATTGGAAAAACCCCCTAATTGCCGAGAATAAAGTAGCATGTATTGGGTTTGATTTTGATGAAATTGTGTTGGACACTATTTGTTATTAAAGTGCATGATTAATTAGGCTAATTGATGTTTGAGGAATGTTAATTGGATGATTAATTGTGTATTACACTTAGGTTAATTAATTATGGAATTTGGAATTTTATAAGTTAATTAATTTGGGCTTATTTTGGAAATTGGGCCTTATGAGTTGTAATTTGTGTTTTGGGCTTGGTTGTACCAAGTTAGGTTTAGGCCAATTTGGTTGGATCCAATTGGGCCCAAAACCGCATCCAAAAAGTCCAATTATGACTTAATGGACCTTAATTATTTAATTGGGCCTAATGGGCCAAAATTAATTTAAAGGCTTATGGGGTAAATCCCGGATTGGATTTTGTTATTCGGTTTGACCCGAGTTGACCAAAAGTCCACGACTTGAAGAAATTAATTAAAAGCCCATTGGACTGTAATTAAATAAACATTAGATGTTAATTGGGCTTTGAGACCCATTGCGATTAAATTTGGAATTTAAGTTGTAAAGGTTCGTTAATAAAGTGTAATATTTAATTTGGAATTAAATAATGAATTAGAATTAAATACAAATTGAATTGGATTTAATTTTGTAGTTTAATTTAATTCAAGAATTCGTACTTTGAGTACTTATTCGCAAAACGAGTTTGACTCGAGCAAAAAAAATCGTTGTTTGAACATGATGATCACTAATTATCAAATTAATTAATTGGATTAGATTGATTGATAACATGCTTGTATGAATACATGGTTGCGATGCATGAATAATGTATATCGGATGGATATTAGTCGGGTGGGACAATTTTGGAAATTGTAATAAATTTGATTTATTAATTGGACCTGCGTGTCCAGCCTTATCACCTCTATACCCTTTGTATTCTTTTCTCACCTATTCCCCTCAATGTAAATGAGGTTTTTTAGAAGTGTAGTGTAACGGGTAGAAGTAAATACATGTACTAGTTGGAGAGAGAAAATGAGAGATTTGATCTAGGATCAATGTAAAGTATCCATCCGCATATCATTATTATTTTATTTCATATACGCTTTATTATGTGTTTAGAATGCATGTTTAAGGGTGTATGATGATGAGACCTTAACAAAGATAATAAATTGGTTGCCAATTTGCACGTGAAAAACCCTCGTTCAATATTAAGCGTCTTTCCTTCCATTGAGTGATTCTCACTCAAGATCCTAAACGACATTGGTTTCTTGGCCAAAGTCAAGGCCTTTGTCATTCGAAGATGTGTTTGAATCACGAAGGCTTTGTTTCATATCGGTGTCTTGTCCAAGTTGTGGTTTGTTGGCCAAAGTCAAGACCACTTCTTGTCCATCGACATTGATTACGAAGCTTTCCATGGTCAATGAGTCGCGCTTGACTGGGATCACTAAGTTTGTTGTCCAAAGCCAAGGCTTAGTTGATTAAGAGGAAAGAGGTTAGGTAATACATTGGATGTATTGGCATATATAAGATATATGTTTCGGATTTGGATATCCCCCTACCGGATCTAGGAATTGGATTGGATCCAATTGATCTTAGAGATCTACCTAGTTAATTATCATACAATTTGTTGGCCAAAGTCAAGATTGTGTGACATTTAACGGGATCCTAGCCCACTAGGAAACACGGTTTCCCGAGTACTCGACAGAGGGTTAGAGGCTCGCCGAAAAATAGTGGGAGGCAATAATTGAATTTGCAATATTCGTTCAATTACTCGCCACACGCGCTCATTCAAATTATTTCGTCGTTAGATTAAATGTTAGTTGGACTAATATTTAAATTGTTGTTTTAATTAACAGTTGGACTGTATTATAGTTGATTATATATAATTGGATTATATTAATCAATACATTTGAATTAATTAATTTCAGTTTACAGTTGATTTTATAATTGGATTATAGTAATCAATGTAATTGAGGTTAATTAATTTAGATTATATTTGATTATATAGTTGGACTATTATAATCATTATAATAAATAGTACCACAAATCGTTGATTAAATAGTTGGACTATTAGAATCAAGATATAAAAATGAAAGATTAATGTTTAAGACATAATCCTGGGTGAAAATGTATTTAAACGACTTTAATTTTCAAATTGGGAATAAATTTCAGGATGGTCCTGGAAAAATAATAAGTTATTTTATTTGATAAAATAATATATTAAGCCTAAGCCTGGAGTTAAGCAAATAAGTGGAACATGATATGTGGAATATTCATGTAATGATAACTTTAGTGCTTAATCCACTATACTTGTCATATAGACTCCTTAATTTCTTTATCAGAACTAATGATTATATTCTTAAAGTATGATATTGAAATTGAAGGATATTCAAATATTAGATCTTATAAGTACTTTTAAAATTGCAATAAATAATTATTGGAGAATTAATGACTATTCTCAAGGAGACAAAGTCAAAGTTTTCAATTAGGCAAGTAGTACAAGGCACACCTTACTTCAATATTCTAGAAACTCGAGGCTTGGCTAAAGGCTACCAGAATATTGAAAATGGCAAAGGCAAAATCATTATTGTCTTCTAGGGAGATAAAATGACATATCCCAAGAAGGAATTGAAGACGAGCAAGACTCTAACTTCAAAAATGATTGTCATAATTATGTTCACAACTAGTATTAAAAATTAGATTTTAGGTACTTAGTGTGGTACATAAAATATATATATTGATGTTCAGAATCTGTTTTGAACAGGATACCGACTTCGATTGAGATTTATCTGCGAATTGGAAACGGGACGAAAGTCGCTGTTTTAACCGTAGATAGCCAAATTTAGCAATTACCTAAATTTGGAAACTGTTATAATGTAACTAGTTTGACTAAAAATATTATCTCTATATCGCGTATAACCCGCTGCGGGTGTACCTTTATATTCTAGAACACTAAAGTGTTTCATATATAAAGATGATATTGAGATAAACACATTAGATGTGAATAACAGAATTTGTATTTTGAATATAAATAATATCTCAAATATATAACATGACAAATAAATAGCTCAAAATGATATGATCAATTAAGAAACTTAAATGTGACATAGTTGTCAGGGACACTATTAAACAAGAATCGTATATCCACACTTTCGAAGAGTGGGTACTAGGACTAATTTGATTATATTCAAATAAAGTCTACGAATCTAGTTTATTGGGCAAAATGCCTAAAACACATTTACTTGGTAAAAATGTAAATGCCACCGATCTGTTAGCCCTACTTCATAGTGAAGCAAGTGGGCACATGTATAGCTAGGCTAGATATGGATATGAATATTTTGTGACCTATACGGATGTGGCATCGCGTAATGTTTATGTGTTTCTTTTGAATAACACAAATCAGAAACTTTCAAGTTTCGACACGAAATAGACAAACAGATCGGCTAAAGTATGAAACCGTCACGATAAGACCGTAATGGAAAATACTTAAGCAATAAGTTTCTAGTATACTTGAAAGAGTATAGTATTCTTTCAAATGAGTACTCCTTCCGGAACATGTCAGTTTGACGGTGTGTCCGAATAGGATTAACCGAATTTTGTTAGACACAATAAGGTTAATCACGAGTCGCTCTGAGCTACCATTTCCTTCAACGGATAAGCTTTAAACAGTGCAAGAACTTATTTTGAATAAGGTTCCATAATAATCTGTTTGACAGATAACATATTAGATATGAACGGGAAAGAAACCAGGTTTCTTATTCCTCAAAATTTTGGTATGCTTGGCATACATTTGGATGATACCAAACTAGAACCCAAATTGGATAAGTGCCAAATATAGGTTATCCTAGGGATACCATAAGTATTGTACTTATACATCTCACTAGAGAACAATTAGATTGTTGCTCACCATGCAGTTTTCCCTAAGAGGAATACCGATATGCAGTGGTAAGTGGGAGGATAGTAAGACTCGATGAAAATCGGAGTAATACTATTCAAAGGCACCGAACCTTAATGGAACACAAATAGTTCATCAAGGATGAAACTATTACTATTAATCTTCGAATACACAAGAACCTCCTAAGTTGGAGAGAGTCAGAAAACAACATGTGGTATGGGTTTCTGATCTCACCTCATAAAGATGTCTATCTTATTGAGGAATACCAACTGACTACGTATGTGGAAGTGATACAAGATATTAACTCCCTATTATGGCAAAGTGCCATGAGTCCGAAGTGGATTCCATGTATATCAACCAGTTTGGATACTAGTTGATGTACCACAAGGCATTGTGCCTATTGGTACTATATAAGTCTTCAAGGAAGACGTACATGGATGGAAACATACTAACGTAAAAAGCTAGGCTTGTAGCGAAAAGGTAGAGTTATCAACATTGTGTTGATTGCAACGAAGCCTTTTACCCATTGCCACGGTAAATCCGTTTGGATAATGCTTGCTAATGCTGCATGTTTCATTCATGAAATGTGGCAGCTGAATGCCAAAACCGCTTTCCTTAACGGAAACCTTTTGGAGGATGTTTACAATATCTTGACGGTTTTGTCGAACCATAACAAGCAAACTAGGTTTGCAGGTTATTCGATCCATAGATGGATTGAAGCAAGCATTAAGTTCTTAGAATTATCGTTTTGATGTAATCATAATGGAGTATGATTTAATTCAAAACGAAAATAATTCTTGTGTATATAAGAGGGTTAATGGGAGAGCACTGACAGTGAATGTCCTGAGTAATGATGATATATCATTTCTTGGAAATGATATTCCTATAATAATCGGTGAATGCTTGGCTTTCAGGATAACGACTATAAGTCGTAACACCGGTACTATAAAAGTATAACGGAACAGTGAGCTGGAAATCTTCAAGCAAGATACTGTTACCGAATAAACAACAAATGCGGGTTAATTGCAGCAGCTGAAGCAGCAATAGAAGCCATCTGGGTCAATAACAAATCTAATTAGATTAGATATAGTTATGTTAGCAGCTGAGCTAGGCGTCAGCACAGGCTAAAGAATTAATGGTCTCATCAACCATCGAGATACATATTTCGATATTCATCTGATCCGTTCGATCATACATCCTAGTGATGTGATGATCGAATAAATCGCATCAGATGATAATCATGAAAATCTGCTGACGAAAGGTTTTCTCAGCAGTTTGAGCCAACATACTAGTTCGGGTGTCAGAGACTCGAGTGACTGGCTATAGGCCAAGTGGGAGATTGTTGACAATTATGACCCATAGCGTCACTATTTGTACAGATCATGGTGTTGTTGTACAAATTAACTATGTGACAAAGGAGATTGCACTCTTATCATTTGTGATTAGATCACCTAGATATATAAATGATGAGAGGTCCCTATGATTTGTTCCTGGACGGAGAATGATATGAGACAATATCAGTCCACGTAGGATAAATCATTAAATATCCCTAGTCAGAGTATTATCGAGATTGGACATCGATAAATACGTAAAAGACTAGTATTACACTTGTGCGCGTTTGTGAGGGCACAACAGCATAGTTCTCATATATTTCGGTATAGGATACTCATGCAAGTGTAATAGGAGGTTGTGTTTTACCGATGGTACGGGAAAACGCTTCGCTCTGGATAGACCCCCCATGGAATCCCATTGGTAGTATGACTATGTGTCTATGGGAGTCTGCGATCAGGGTAGGTGTATTTGGTCTTAACCTGAGACTTGCATCGCTAATGCTTATGAAAATCAATATATTTTAGTTGAGGTCGTCCAGGGCTTTAACAGGTTCTGTGTACGCCGATACTGGGTATATTGGGCATCGTAGTGTGTTGGGTGTGATTTCAAGACTGAAGTGTCACTCCAGTCATATGGAGATGATGGTCACGTAGGATACGGAACTTGTTCTCTTAAATGCTTGAGCTATCGGGATATTATGACAATGTCATGAATATCCGATTATAGAGACTAGTTACCAGACATCCGATATGTGCTTCGTACGGGGCAGACACAATTCCAGCCCCAGGCCTAGCACGTGAACATCCGATACTGGACAGAAATACGCAATACTTCGGTATACTACGCTTGATATAGATTACATATTCCTATAAGGATATTTCTGGAGAATTGGGTAGGCATGGCGCTTTGCTAGAAGCCAACCTTGTCTTGTAAATCGGTATAAACGTAGTACGAGGTACTTACGTGTTCGGATAGTCCGACGACCGTATTTACTGCCAACATATTCGGGGATCTCATGGGTCGCTTCCCGAAGATTCACCGATGATGTATAACTCGCACTTTATTAATCTGGGATTAATTAGAAGAGAGAAAATTAATCTGGGATTAATTACGGAGATATTTTATCTGGGATAAAATATTAATTAAAGAGAGAGAACGATTAATTTGGAATTAATCGATAAAATAATATATTCGATATATTATGCGAAATTGGATTTCGACGCAGAATTAAAATTAGATTTTAATTCGGGCGAACGAATTAATTCGTTAGCGACGTGAATAGTGATTTCGCTAGGAGTAATCATTTAATTACGACGCAATGGAAAATTCGTTAATTTGGAATTAGCGAACCCGAGCCCGGGATTATTTGC
Source organism: Zanthoxylum bungeanum (assembly GCA_019454045.1). Taxonomy (NCBI): domain Eukaryota; kingdom Viridiplantae; phylum Streptophyta; class Magnoliopsida; order Sapindales; family Rutaceae; genus Zanthoxylum; species Zanthoxylum bungeanum. Next base: position 187,371 of record SKCR01007791.1, read on the forward strand.
GAGCGCATTCGCATTTCGAATTCGAGTGCGGCACGCAAGTCAAATCGAGCGTGAAATTACAAGTCACATCAAGCGTCAAATCATTAGTCACTTTGAGTGATGTGACAAGTTGTCACTTGATTTGATTGATTGATGTAGTAGTTGAAAAACATTAATGCTTTTGCTTTTGACTTTATGGAAAATTGAAAAAGTGGTATATGGCTTTATTATTTTGGAAAATATAAAAAGCATTTTACACTTTTTCTTTTTGACAAATTCTCTCTCTCTCCACACGGTTTCCCGTGAAAAACCTTTTCCCTCTCTTTTCTTCTCCTTCTCCTTCACGGTTTTGGAACCGTTTCTTCCTCTCAAAATTTCTGGTTTGACCGAATCAAGGGGAAGCAAGGAAGAAGACTTAGTGCTAGCACACCATTAGTGATACAAAGGTGATAGGGCAGTGAACTTGTGAGCATGGAATCGTTTTTGGAGCTTGAAGCTTGGAGCTTCCATGGAGTCCACCCATGGCCGAATCTTGGAGAGACAAGAAGGACCAAAACCGAGCAGTCCAACAGCACAAGGAGCTCCATTACCGCGAGTTTGAGAAGCTTGAAGACTTGTGTTCATCGCGTTGCAAGACCCGATCAATGTGAGGATGTATTCCGCCTTACTCCTTTGTGTATTCATGCGAATTTTATGCTTGATTTCATGATCTTGGGACCTAATTAGAAACCAACACAAAGGTGACTAATGATGTAAGTGAAGTGACCCCCACTTTAAATTCAAAATTCAAGTGGGCTTGCTCAACACACTTCGGGCTCGGGTTCGTTTAATCCGATTAAACGAATTTTCCATCGTGACGTAAGAAAATCCAATTTAATTAAATAATAATGCCTAGCAAAATTATTACGAAAATTGCTTACGAATTAATTCCAAATTAATTCGTTCGCCCGAATTAAAATCCAATTTTAATTCCGCTTTGAAATTCGATTTCAATTAATATATCTAATTATTATTTAATCGATTAATTACAAATTATTCGCGTTCTCTCTTATATTTGAATTTTATCCCAGATAAATTCTTGCCGCAATTAATCCAAGATTACTTTCCTCTCTCATAATTAATCCCAGATTAATTCTGTTCGAGTCAAATATCATCGGTGAATCTTTGGGAAGCGACCCAAAAGATCCCTGGATATGTTGGCAGCAAATCCGGTCGTCGGACTATATGAACACGTGCGTACCTCGTACCACGTTCTCACCAATTTACAAGACATGACTGGCTTCTAGCAAAGTATCGTGCCTACCCAATTCTCCAGAAATATTCAACGAAGAATATATAATCTATATCAGGCATAGTATACTATGTATTACGTATTACGATCCAGTATCGGATGTCACATGCTAGGTCTGGGGCTGAAATTGTGTCAGCCCCGTATGAAGTATAAATCGGATCACTAACAACTAGTCTCTGTAATCGGATAATCATGACCTTGTCATATTATCCCGATAGCTGCAGCATATTAGAGTACTAGTTCTGTATCCCTATGTGATCATCATCTCCATATGACTGAAGTGATACTTCAATCTTGACATCACACCCAATACACTACGATTCTCAGTTAACCCAGAAGAGGCGTACACAGAACCTGTTAAAGCCTCGGACGGCCAAAACCAAAGCGTACTAATTATCGTAACTATTAGCGATGCAAGTCTTAGGTTATGACCAAATACACCTACACATAGTCATACTACCAATGGGATTCCGAGGGGTCTATCCAGAGCGAAGCTGTTCCCAGTCCAACGACTCACAGAACCTCCTATCACACTTGCATATGTATCCTATACTTAAATATATGAGAACTATGTCGTTAAGCTTCCATAACGCGCACAAGTGTAATACTAGTCTATTCCGCATTATCGATGTCCAGTCTCGATAATACTATGACTAGGGATATTTAATGATTAATCATTCGTGGATTAATATTGTCTCATATCTTATTAATCCGGAACTAATCATAAGGACTTTTATCATTTATATATCAAAGTAATCTAATTACAAAATGATAAAATAAAAATTTCCTTTGTCACATAGTTAATTTGTACAAAAACCATAATGTATTTTACAAATAGTGATGCTATGGGTCATAATTGTCCAACAATCTCCCACTTGGCTCATAGCCAATCACTCAAGTATATAACACCTGAACTATGTACATGTCGCTCAAAATTCTGCTGAGAGATAGCTTTCGTCAGTGGATCTGTAATATTGTCATCTGAATCGATCTTTTCGATCTTCACATCGCCACGATGTATGATCTCACATATCAGATGGAAACGTCGAAATACATGCTTGGATCGTTAATGAGATCGCGGTTCCTTAGCCTGCGCTATAGCCCCGTTATTGTCACAAGACAAAGGAACGGGCTCAGCAGCTAACGGAACTACTCCTAATCCAATTAGGAATTTACAAATCCAAACTGCCTCTTTTTCTGCTTCAGCTGCAACAATATATTTCGCTTTTTTTGTTGAATCGGCAACAGTCTCTTGCTTGGAAGATTTCCATCTCACTGCTCTGTTGTTCAAACAAAATATGTACCCAGATTGTGACTTAGAGTTGTCTTTATCGGTTTGGAAACTTACGTCGGTGAACCCAGTCACCTCAAGTTCTCCATCTCCATAGACTAAGAAAGCATCCTCAGTTCATCTAAGATACTTAAGGATGTTCTTAACCGTAATCCAGTGACCATCACCTGGATCGGCCTGATAGCGACTGCACATGCTCAAAACATATGAGACATCAGGTCGCGTACATATCATGGCGTACATGATCGATCCGACTATAGAAGCGAACGGGATCCGACTCATGTTGTCTCTCTCATCTTGAGTTTTAGGACACATGTCCTTAGATAGAGAGACACCATGTGACACCAGCAACAGTCCCCTCTTAGACTGATCCATGTTGAATCTCTTCAACACTTTGTTAATATACGAGCTCTAGGAGAGTCCAAACAGATTTCTAGATCTATCGCGATAGATCCTTATTACTAGAATAAAGGCTGTTTCTCTCAGATCTTTCATGGGGAATTTTAATGAAAGCCAAGCTTTCACTGATTGTAGCATGGGAATGTCATTGCCAATAAGCAATACATCATCAACGTAAAGGATAATGAATGTCAGTGCGCTCTCATTAACCTTCTTATATACACAAGAATCATCTTCGTTTTGAATGAAATCGTATTCTTTTATGATCTCATCAAAACATTGATTCCAAGAACGCGATGTTTGCTTCAATCCATAAATGAATCGATTTAACTTGAAAACCTTGTTTGCATGTTTTGGTATGACAAAACCGTCAGGCTGTTGCATATAAACATCCTCCAAAAGGTTTCCGTTAAGGAAAGCGATTTTGCCGTCCATCTGCCATATTTCATAATCGAAATATGCAGCAATCGCAAGCATTATCCTAATGGATTTAATCATTGTTGGAAAATTATGACCCATAGCATCACTATTTGTACAGAACATTATTGTTGTTGTATAAATTAACTATGTGACAAAGGAAATTGCTCTTCTATCATTTGTAATTGGATTACCGGGATATATAAATGATAAAAGTCCTTATGATTAGTTCCGGATTAATAAGATATGAGACAATATTAATCCACTAAGGTTTAATCATTTAAACATCCCTAGTCGGAGTGTTATTGAGATTGGACATCGATAATGCGGAATAGACTAGTATACACTTGTGCGTGTTATGGACCATAATGGTATAGTTCTCTTCTCATATGTTGGGTTTTGGAACTCATGCAAGTGTAATAGGAGTTGTGTGTTTACCGATGGTACGGAAACAGCTTCGCTCTGGATAGACCCCTCGGAATCCCATTGGTAGTATGACTAGTGTCTATGGGAGTCCGAATCAGGGTAGGTGTATTTGGTCTTAACCTGAGACTTGCACCGCTAATACTTGCGACAATCAATATGTTTGACAAAATGACCCTAGCGTCACTATTTGCACAGATCATTGTGTTGTTGTAGCAAATAACTATGTGACAAGGAAATTGCACTCTCATATCATTTGTGATTAGATCACCATAGATATATAAATGAAGAGAGGTCCCTATGATTAGTTCCTGGACTGAGAATGATATGAGACAGTATCAGTCCCCGAAGGTTTAATCATTAAATATCCCTAGCCGGAGTATTATCGAGACTGGACATCGATAATGCGGAATAGGCTAGTATTGCACTTGTGTGCGTTGTGAGGGCACAACGACATAGTTCTCATATATATAAGTATCGGATACTTACGCAAGTGCGATAGGAGGTCGTGTTTCACACGATGGTACGGGAAACAGCTTCGCTCTGGATAGACCCCTCGGAATCCCATTGGTATTATGACTATGTGTCTATGGGAGGCCGAAATCAAGGTAGGTGTGTATAGTCTTAACCTGAGACTTACATCGCTAATACTTGCGATAATCGGTAGACTTTGGTCTTGGTGGTACAGGCTTTAACCGGTTCTGCGTACACCACTTCTGGGTTATCAGAGAGTCGTAGTGTATTGGGTGTGATGTCAAGACGGAAGTATCACTTCAGTCATAGTGGAGATGATGTCACGCAGGATACGGTACTAGTGCTCTTGAGTGATGCGCATCCAATCATGATATTATGACCAGGTCATGAATATCTGATTATAGAGACTAGTTACCAGACATCCGACATGTGCTTCGGACGGGGCAGACACTTATCCAGCCCCAGCCCTAGCACGTGACTATCCGATACTGGGCCGATATACAATAATACTACGGTATACTACGCTTGATACAGATCTATATATTCCTGTAAGAATATTTCTGGAGAATTGGGTAGGCAGGCGCTTTGCTAGAAGCCAACCTTGTCTTGTAAATCGGTCTAAAACGTAGTACGAGGTACTTACGTGTTCGGATAGTCCGACGACCGTATTTACTGCCAACATATCCGGGGATCTCATGGGTCGCTTCCTGAAGATTCACCGATGACGTATGACTCGCACTTTAATTAATCTGGGATTAATTGGAAGAGAGAGAAAATTAATCTGGAATTAATTCGATGAGAGAGAAATTAATCTGGGATTAATTACGGAGATATTTTATCTGGGATAAAATATCGTTTAAAGAGAGAGAACGATTAATTTGGAATTAATCGGTAAAATAATATATTCGATATATTATACGAAATTAGATTTCGACGCGGAATTGAAATTGGATTTAATTCGGGCGAACGAATTAATTTAGAATTAATTCGTTAGCGACGTGAATAGTGAATTCGCTAGGCGTAATCACTTAATTACGACGCGATGGAAAATTCGTTAATTTGGAATTAGCGAACCCGAGCCAGAGAGTGATTGCGAGCGCATTCGCATTTCGAATTCGAACGCGGCACGCAAGTCACATCAAGCGTCAAATCGCTAGTCGCATCAATTGTCAAATCACTTGTCACTTTGAGTGATGTGACATGACATGTTGTCACTTTAATAAAGTGACTTGATGTGAATAGTGATAGTTGATTGAATAGCACTTTTGCTTTTTGACTTTTGCTTTTTTTGAAAAGTAAAAGGAATTGATTATTAGAAATAAAGTGGTAAATGATTTTAATTAATTTGGAATTAAATATAAATCTTATTACACTTTTTCACTCTCTCTCCCCTTTTTTACGTTTTTGTTGAAACCTTTTCCCTCTATTTTCTTCTTCTCTTCCTCACGGCTTGGAGCCAAATTTCTTCTCTCATTTTTGGTGATGGCCGAATCTATGAGAAGCAAGGAAGAAGATGATGTGCTAGCACACCTTGAGTGATACATAGGTGATAGGGAAGTGTCTTCATGAGCTTGGATTTATTTTTGGAGCTTGAAGCTTTGAGCTTCCATGGAGTCATCAATGGCCGATCATGGAGGAGACCACCATCACCAAAACCGAGCAGTCCATAGCAAGGAGAAGCCTTGGCCGAGCTTATGGAGGGAGCTTGAAGGCTTGTATTCTTCATTTCATCAAAACCCATCAATGTGAGTATGAATTCCGCCTTACTCCTTGATGTATTCATGTGTTTTCTTGCTTGATTTCATGATTCTTGGGACCTATATTAGAAACCAACAATGGTATCTTGAGCTATTATCAAGCATGAAAAAGTTAGGGTTAAAATTGGGGATAATCAATTGAAGCATGATTTGGTTAAATTGGATGATTAAGTATGCTTGTATGTTGATGAATTGAAGTTTGTGCATGATCAATTTCATGAATTGGATTGGATTCAATTTTCCCCCCAAATTTGGGCATGAAAAATTGGGTAAAATCAATTGAAGCATGATTTGATTAAATTGATTGATAAGTATGCTTAAATGTTGTTGAATTAATGATTGATTGGATCAATTTGATGAAATTATTTTGGAACAAATTTCCTCAATTTTTTGTGTTGGCATAAAGTGACAAATTTGGGTAAACTTTATTTTGAGCATATTTTGTGAAATTGGATGAATGAGAATGCTTAAAGTATGTTTAATTTAAGATTGATTGGATCAATTTGTTGAAATTGTGTTTGGAACAAATTTCCCCAAATTGCTTATGATGGCCAAAATTAAAGAACCCTAAATTTCTTGGTAATTTTGTTTGTTTGATCATTGGATGACTTAAAACAATTGGGTAATGTTGTTTGAAGTTCAATTGGATTGAATTTTGATTTGGAACAATTTTTCCCTTTTAAAGTGGCTTGGCCGAATTCAATTGAATATGAAATTCATTGTGTTTTTTGTATTTTTTTGATTCATTGGATGAATTTAATTGATTTGGGAAGATGATTGTGGATTCAATTGGATTGAAACCGAATCGGATTGAAAAACCCCTAATTACCGAGAACAAAGCATGTAAATTGGGTTTGATTTTAATAAATTGTGTTGGACACTATTTAATGTTAAAGTGCATGATTAATTAGGCTAATTGATGTTTTAGAAATGTTAATTGGATAATTAATTGTGTATTACACTTAGGTTAATTAATTATGGAATTTGGAATTTTATAAGTTAATTAATTGGCTTATTTTGGAAATTGGGCCTTAAGGTTGTAATTGGGCTTTTGGGCTTGGTTGTACCAAGTTAGGTTTAGGCCAATTTGGTTGGATCCAATTGGGCCCAAAACCGCATCCATAAAGTCCAATTATGACTTAATGGACCCTAATTATTTAATTGGGCCTAATGGGCCAAAATTAATTTAAAGGCTTATGGGGTAACTCCCGGATTGGACTTTGGTTATCGGTTTGACCCGAGTTGACCAAAAGTCCACGCCTTAAGAAATTAATTAAAAGCCCATTGGACTTTAATTAAATAAACGTTGGACGTTAATCGGACTTAGAGACCCGTAATGATTGAATTTGGAATTCAAGTCGTAAAGGTTCGTTAATAAAGTGTAATATTCAATTTGGAATTGAATAGTGAATTAGAATTAAATGCGCATTAAATTGGATTTAATTATGTAGTTTAATTTAATTCGAGAATTCGTACTTTGAGTACTTATTCGCAAAACGAGTTTGACTCGAGCAAAAATCAAATCGTTGTTTGAACATTGGATGATCACTAATTATCAGATTAATTAATTGGATTAGATTGATTGATAACATGTTTGTATGAATACATGGTTACGATGCATGAATAATGTATATCGGATGGATATTAGTCGGGTGGGGCAATTTTGGAAATTGTTGTAATAAATTTGATTTATTAAATTGGACCTGCGTGTCCAGCCTTATCACCTCTATACTCTTTGTATTCTCTTCTCACCTATTCCCCTCAATGTAAATGAGGTTTCTTTAGAAGTGTAGTGTAACGGGTAGAAGTAAATACATGTGCTAGCTTTGGAGAGAGAAAATGAGAGATTTGATCTAGGATCAATGTAAAGTATCCATCCGCATATCATTATTATTTATTTCATATGCGCTTTATTATGTGTTTAGAATGCATATTTAAGGGTGTATGAAGATGAGACCTTAACAAAGATAATAAATTGGTAGCCAATTGCACGCGAAAAACCCTCGCTTAATATCAAGTGTCTTTTCCTTCCATTGAGTGATTCTTACTCAAGATCCGAGATTGGCATTGGGTTGTTGGCCAAAGTCAAGCCCTTTGTCCGTCGAAGATGTGTTTGAATCACGAAGGCTTTGTTCCATATCGGTGTCTTGTCCAAGTTGTGGTTTGTTGGCCAAAGTCAAGACCACTTCTTGTCCATCGACATTGATTACGAAGCTTTCCATGGTCAATGGGTCACATTTGACTGGGATCACTAAGTTTGTTGTGCCAAAGCCAAGGCTTAGTTGATTCAGAGGAAAAAGTTAGGTAATACATTGGATGTATTGGAATATATAAGATATATGTTTAGGATTTGGATATCCGCCTACTGGATCTAGGAATTGGATGGGATCCAATTGATCTTCGAGATCTACCTAGTTAATTATCATACAATTTGTTGGCCAAAGTCAAGATTGTGTGATATTTAACGGGATCCTAGCCCACTAGGAAACATGGTTTCCCGAGTACTCGACAGAGGGTTAGAGGCTCGCCGAAAAATAATGGGAGGCAAGAATTGAATTTGCAATACTCGTTCAATTACTCGCCATACGCGCTCATTCAAATTATTTCTTCGTTAGTTTAAATGTTAGTTGGACTAATATTAAATTGTTGTTTTAATAAACAGTTGGACTGTATTATATTGATTATATATAATTGGATTATATTAATCAATATATTTGAATTAATTAATTTCAGTTTACAGTTGATTTTATAGTTGGACTATAGTAATCAATGTAATTGAGGTTAATTAATTTAGATTATATTTGATTATATAGTTGGACTATTATAATCATTATAATAAATAGTACCACAAATCGTTGATTAAATAGTTGGACTATTAGAATCAAGATATAAAAATGAAAGATTAGTGTTTTAAGACATAATCCTGGGTGAAAATGTATTTAAACGACTTTAATTTTCAAATTGGGAATAATTTCAGGATGGTCCTGGAAAAATAATAAGTTATTTTATTTGATAAAATAACGTATTATGCCTAAGCCCGAGTTAAGCAAATAGTAGAGCATAATCTTTGGAAGATCATGTAATGATAACTTAAGTGCTTAATCCATTATGTTTGTCATAAATATGTTCACAACTAGTATTAAAATTAGATTTTAGATACTTAGTGTGGTACATAAAATATATATATTGATGTTCAGAATCTGTTTTGAACAGGATACTGACTTCAATTGAGATTTATCTGCGAATTGAAAACGGGACGAAAGTCACTGTTTTAACCGTAGATACCTGAATTAGGAACTACCTTTGGGTTAGTACTTAAATTTAGAAACTGTTATAATGTAGCTAATTTGACTAGAAACATTATCTCGATATCGCGTATAACCCGCTGCGGGTGTACCTTTATATTCTAGAACACTAAAGTGTTTTATTATATAAAGATGATATTGAGATAAACACATTAGATGTGAATAACAGAATTTATATTTTGAATATAAATAATATCTCAATTATATAACATGACAAATAAATAGCTCAAATTGATTTGATCAGTTAAGAAACTTAATTGTGGCATAGTTGTCAGGGACACTACTAAACAAGAATCGTATATCCGCACTTTTGAAGAGCGGGTACTAGGACTGATTTGATTCTGTTCAAATAAAGTCTACTAATCTAGTTTATTGGGCAAAGTGCCTAAAACACTATTTACTTGGTAAAAGTGTAAATGCCCCGATCTGTTAGCCCTACTTCATAGTGAAGTAAGTGGGCCCATGTCTAGCTAGGCTAGATATGGATATGAATATTTCGTGACCTTTACGGATGTGGCATCGCGTATGGTTATGTGTTTCTTTTGAAGAACACAAATCAGAAACTTTCACAGTTTCGACACGAAATAGACAAACAGATCGGCTAGAGTATTGAACCGTCACGGTAAGACCGTAATGAAAATACTTAAGCAATAAGTTTCTAGTATACATGAAAGAGTATAGTATTCTTTCAAATGAGGACTCCTCTCGGAACACGTCAGTTTGACGGTGTGTCCGAACGGATTAATCGAATTTTGTTAGACATGATAAGGTTAATCACGAGTCGCTCTGAGCTACCATTTCCTTCAACGGATAAGCTTTAAACAGTGCAAGAACTTATTTTGAATAAGGTTCCATAATAATCTGTATGACAGATATCATATTAGATATGAACGGGAAAGAAACCGGGTTTCTCATTCCTGATAATTTGGGTATGCTAGGCATATGTTTGGATGATACCAAACTAAAACCCAAATAGGATAAGTGCCAAATGTAGGTCATCCTAGGGATACCATAAGTATTGTACTTATACACCTCACAAGAGAACAATTAGATTGTTGCTCACCATACGTTTTTCCTGATAGGAATACCGATATGCAGTGGTAAGTGGGAGGATAGTATAACTCGATGGAAATCGGAGTAATACTGTTCAAGGCACCGAATCTTAATGGAACACAAATAGTTCATCAAGGATGAGACTATTACCACTAATCTTCGAATACACAAGAACCGCGTAAGTCGGACAGAGTCAGAAAACAACCTGGGGTATGGGTTTCTGATCTAACCTTATAAAGATGTGAATCTTATTGAGGAATACCAACTGACTACGTATGAGGAAGTGATACAAGATATCAACTCCCCAATTATGGCAAAGTGCCATATAATCCGAAATGGATTCCATGTATATCAACCAGTTTGGATACTAGTTGATGTACCACAAGGCATTGTGCCTAATGGTACTTAAAAGTCTTCTAGGAAGACATACATGGATGGCAACATACCAACGTATAAAGCAAGGCTTTAACGGAAATGTATCGTTATCAACATTGTGTTGATTACGATTCAACTTTTACCTGTTGCCACGGTAAATCCATTTGGATAATGCTTGTTATTCGATCCATGATTGGATTGAAGCAAGCATTAGGTTCTGGAATTATCGTTTTGATATAATCATAATGGTATATGATTTAATTCAAAACGATAATGATTCTGTGTAAATAAGAGGGTTAGTGGGAGCGCACTGATAGTGGCTGTCCTATAAATAATGATAATACGTCATTTCTTGGAAATGATATTCCCATAAAATAAATATCGGCGAAAGCTTGGCTTTCGCAATACTCTCCTAGAAACCGTACATTGAAAAATGTACGAGACCTGGTGTATCATACGCCTTGAGCATATGGATTCACAAACAGGCCGATCCGAGTGATAGTCACTGGATTGATGTTAAGAACATCCGTTAGTATCTTAGAGAACTAAGGATGCTGTCTTAGTCTATGGAGAAGGAGAACTTGAAGTGACTGGGGTCACTGTAGCAAGTTTCCTATAACCGATAAGACGACTAAAAGTCGCAAACGGTACTATATAGTTTGAATAACGGTACAGTGAGCTGGAAATCTTCCAAGTAAGATACCGTTACCGAATAAACAACAAATGCGGGTTGTTGCTGCAGCTGCTGAAGCAGCAATAGAAGTCATTCGGGTCGATACAAATCTAATTAGATTAGATATAGTTCTGTTAGCAGCTGAGCTAGGCGTCAGCACAGGCTAAAGAATTAATGGTCTCATCAACGATCCAGATACATACTTAGATACTCATCTGATTTTCGGATCATATATCGTGGCGATGTGATGATCGAATAAATCGCATCAAGATGATAATCATGCAAATCCGCTGACGAAAGCATTTCTCAGCAGTTTGAGCAAACCGTACATAGTTCGGGTGTAGGACACTTGAGTGACTGGCTATGTGCCAAGTGGGAGATTGTTGGACAAAATGACCCATAGCGTCACTATTTGCACAGATCATTGTGTTGTGTGTAGCAAATTAACTATGTGACAAGGAAATTGCACTCTCATCATTTGTGATTAGATCACCATAGATATATAAATGAAGAGAGGTCCCTATGATTAGTTCCTGGACTGAGAATGATATGAGACAGTATCAGTCCCCGAAGGTTTAATCATTAAATATCCCTAGCCGGAGTATTATCGAGACTAGACATCGATAATGTGGAATAGGCTAGTATTGCACTTGTGTGCGTTGTGAGGGCACAACGACATAGTTCTCATATATATAAGTATCGGATACTTATGCAAGTGCGATAGGAGGTCGTGTTTCACCGATGGTACGGGAAACAGCTTCGCTCTGGATAGACCCCTCAGAATCCCATTGGTATTATGACTATGTGTCTATGGGAGGCCGAGATCAAGGTAGGTGTGTATAGTCTTAACCTGAGACTTACATCGCTAATACTTGCGATAATCGGTAGACTTTGGTCTTGGTGGTACAGGGCTTTAACCGGTTCTGCGTACACCACTTCTGGGTTTATCAGAGAGTCGTAGTGTATTGGGTGTGATGTCAAGACGGAAGTATCACTTCAGTCATAGTGGAGATGATGTCACGCAGAATACGGTACTAGTGCTCTTGAGTGATGCGCATCCAATCATGATATTATGACCAGGTCATGAATATCTGATTATAGAGACTAGTTACCAGACATCCGACATGTGCTTCGGACGGGGCAGACACTTATCCAGCCCCAGCCCTAGCACGTGACTATCCGATACTGGGCCGATATACACAATACTACGGTATACTACGCTTGATACAGATCTATATATTCCTGTAAGAATATTTCTGGAGAATTGGGTAGGCATGGCGCTTTGCTAGAAGCCAACCTTGTCTTGTAAATCGGTCTAAACGTAGTACGAGGTACTTACGTGTTCGGATAGTCTGATGACCATATTTACTGCCAACATATCCGGGGATCTCATGGGTCGCTTCCTGAGATTCACCGATGACGTATGACTCGCACTTTAATTAATCTGGGATTAATTGGAAGAGAGAGAAAATAATCTGGGATTAATTCGATGAGAGAGAAAATTAATCTGGGATTAATTACGGAGATATTTTATCTGGGATAAAATATCGTTTAAAGAGAGAGAACGATTAATTTGGAATTAATCGGTAAAATAATATATTCGATATATTATACGAAATTAGATTTCGACACAGAATTGAAATTTGATTTTAATTCGGGCGAACGAATTAATTTAGAATTAATTCGTTAGCGACGTGAATAGTGAATTCGCTAGGCGTAATCACTTAATTACGACACGACGGAAAATTCGTTAATTTGGAATTAGCGAACCCGAGCCCGAGAGTGATTGCGAGCGTATTCGCATTTTGAATTCGAACGCAGCACGCAAGTCACATCAAGCGTCAAATCGCTAGTCGCATCAATTGTCAAATCACTTGTCACTTTGAGTGATGTGACATGACATGTTGTCACTTTAATAAAGTGACTTGATGTGAATAGTGATAGTTGATTGAAAACACTTTTGCTTTTTGACTTTTGCTTTTTTTGAAAAGTAAAAGGAATTGATTATTAGAAATAAAAGTGGTAAATGGTTTTAATTAATTTTGGAAATTAAAATAAACCTTATTACACTTTTTCACTCTCTCTCCCCCTTTTTTTACGTTTTTGTTGAAACCTTTTTCCCTCTCTTTCTTCTTCTTCTCTCTCCTCACGGCTTGGAGCCAATTTTCTTCTCTCATTTTTGGTGATGGCCGAATCTATGAGAAGCAAGGAAGAAGATGATGTGCTAGCACACCTTGAGTGATACATAGGTGATAGGGAAGTGTCTTCATGAGCTTGGATTTATTTTTGGAGCTTGAAGCTTTGAGCTTCCATGGAGTCATCAATGGCCGATCATGGAGGAGACCACCATCACCAAAACGAGCAGTCCATAGCAAGGAGAAGCCTTGGCCGAGCTTATGGAGGGAGCTTGAAGGCTTGTATTCTTCATTTCATCAAAACCCATCAATGTGAGTATGAATTCCGCCTTACTCCTTGATGTATTCATGTGTTTTCTTGCTTGATTTCATGATTCTTGGGACCTATATTAGAAACCAACACAATATACTTTGGTTTTGGTCCTCCAGGGCTTTAACAGGTTCTGTGTACGCCTCTTCTGGGTATATCGAGAATCGTAGTGTATTGGGTGTGATTTCAAGATGGAAGTATCACTCCAGTCATAGTGGAGATGATTATCACGTAGGATACGAAACTTGTGCTCTTATATGCTGCAGCTATCGGGATAATATGACTAGGTCATGCTTATCCGATTATAGAGACTAGTTACCAGAGATCCGATATGTGCTTCGTACGGGGCAGACACAATTCCAGCCCCAGGCCTAGCACGTGACATCCGATACTGGATCGCAATACGCATGCTACGTATACTACGCCTGATATAGATTATATATTCCTTTAAGAATATTCTGGAGAATTGGGTAGGCACGGTGCTTTGCTAGAAGCCACCATGTCTTGTAAATCGGTAAAAATGCAGTACTAGGTACGTACGTGTTTGGATAGTCCGACGACCGGATTTACTGGCAACATATCCGGGGATCTCATGGGTCACTTCCCGAAGATTCACCGATGACGTATGACTCGCATATAATTAATCTATGATTAATTATAAGAGAGAGAAAATTAATCGAGGATTAATTACGGAGATATTTTATCTGGGATAAAATATTATTTAAAGAGAGAGAACTATTAATTTGGAATTAATCGATAAAATAATATATATTCGATATATTAAACGAAATTGGATTTCGACGCGGAATTAAAATTAGATTTTAATTCGGGCGAACGAGTTAATTTAGAATTAATTCGCTAGCGACGTGAATAGTAATTTTGCTATGCATAATTATTTAATTAAATTTGATTTAATTACGTCGTAATGAAAAATTCGTTAATTCAGAATTAGCGAACCCGAGCCCGTGAGTGTTTACGGGCCCACTCGTATTTCGAATCAAGAGGGGCCTACAAGTCACATCACGCGTCACATCATTAGTCACTCTTGTGATGTAAGTCACATCAACTTTGAGTGATGTGATGTAAGTCACTTTTGAGTGATGTGAATAGTTGAAAGGCTTTAATTGCCTTATACCACTTTTTGGAAAGTGTAAGTTGTATTAGATTTTGGAAATCAAAACAACCAACTCATCTTCTTCTATTCTCCCCCATTCGGCCTTGGAGCCATTTTTTTCTCTCTTTTGCTTCTCTTTGCCGAGAACAACAATGATGAACAAGGAAATTTTGTGGCAAAATTTCCAAAGCTAGCACTTAACGGAGTCATTCAAAGGTGATAGGGAAATCCATTCATGAGCCTGAAATCCATTCACAAAGCTTGGAGCTTGAAGATCAAACATGGAGCACAAAGAAAGGGCATGGTCGAACCTAGGAGGAAAAGCTTGAAATTTTTTTTTGTGTTCTTCTCATCGCAAAGCTGTTCATTGTAAGTATGATTTCGCCATACTTCTTTATTGTATTCATATTATTTTCATTGCTTTAATGATCTTAGGACTATATTAGAAACCCAACAATGGTATCAAGAGCCTTGTTTAAACATGAAATTGAATTAGGGTAAAATTTGGGTAAAATTAATTTGAGCATGATTTGAGGAAATTGATTGTTTGAATATGCTTGAATGATGATAACTTAGAGTTATGCATGATCAATTTGATGAAAATTGAATTGGATTAATTTTTCCCCCAATTTTGGCTTGGCCGAAAGTTACATGCCCTAAATAGTCATGGTAATTTTTGTTCTTTTGATCATTGGATGAGTTGAAAGACTTGGGAAATGTTGATTTGAGATTCAATTGGATTGAAATCGGAATTGGACATTAAATCCCCAAATTGTCGTGAGCTATATAGCATGTAAATGATATGATTTTTTGATTCAATAATGTTAGACATGTGTTGATGATAATAAGCATGATTAATTATGTAAATTTATATTTTGGAAATGTTAATTAGACTAATTAATTATGGCTATAAACTTTAATTGATTTAATTGTGATAGTTGGAATATTTGATTAAATTAATTAGGCTTAATTTGGAATTGGGCTTATAAAGTTGTATTTGGGCTTAATGGGCTTGGTTGGGCCAAGTTTGGTTTAGGTTAATTGGTTGGATCCAATTGGGCCTAAAACCATTTCCATAAAGTCCAAATATGATTAAATGGGCCTTTAATATTTTAATTGGGCCTAATGGGCCTAAATTGATTTTTGGCAAATGGTGATTCCTTATTGGGCTTTGGTTGCCAAAGCCCATGCCTTATAAATTAATTGAAAGCCCATTGTACTTTAATTAAATTGACATTGGATGTTAATTGGGCTTTGAGACCCGTAATGATTAGATTTAGAATCTAAGTCGTAAAGGCACATTAAAAAGTGTAATTATTTAATTTAGAATTAAATATAGAATTAGTATTGAATACAAATTAAATTGGATTTAATATTGTAGTTTAATATAATTCAAGAATTCGTACTTTGAGTACTTATTCTTAAACGAGTTTGACTCGCGCAAATCAAATCGTTGTTTGAACGTTGGATGGTCATTAATTTCAGATTAATTAATTGGATTAGATTGATTGATAACATGCTTTGTGTGAATACATGGATGCGATGTATGAATAATGTATATCAGATGGATATTAGATGGGTGAGGGCAATTTTGGAAATTGTTGTAATATATTTAGAATTTATTAGATTGGACCTGCGTGTCCAGCCTATTACCTCTTGACTCTTTGTATTTCTCTTCTCACCTATTCCCCTCAATGTAAATGAGGTTTCTCTAGAAGTGTTATGTAATTGGGTAGAAGTAAGATTTGTGCTAGCGGGAGAGAGGAAATGGAGAGATTTGTTCTAGGAACAAGTTGTTTTAAATATCCATCCGCATATCATTATTAATTTATTTACCGCGCCTTATTATGCTTTTAGAATGCATGTTTAAGGGTGTATGATGAGACCTAAACAAAGATAATTAATTGGTTGCCAATTATGCAAAAAACCCTCAACAAATATTAAGCGTTTTTCCTTCCATTGAATGATTCATTCTCAAGATCCAGGATTGGCACTGGTTTGTTGGCCAAAGTCAAGGCCTTTGTCCATCGCGGATGTGTTTGAATCATGAAGGCTTTATTCCATATCGTATGTCTTGTCCAAGTTGTGATTTTTTGGCCAAAGTCAAGATCACTTCTTGTCCATCGACATTGATTACGAAGCTTTCCAAGGTCAATGGGTCCCGCTTAACTGGAATCATTAAGTTTGTTATGCCAAAGCCAAGGCTTAGTTGATTCAGAGGAAAAAGGTTAGGCAATATATTGGATATATTGGCATATATTAGATATATGTTTCGGATTTGGATGTCCACCTACTGGATCTAGGAATTGGATGAGATCCAATTGATCTTAGAGATCTACCTAGTTAAATATCATACAGTTTGTTGGCCAAAGTCAAGGTTGTGTGTTATTTAACGGGATCCTAGCCCACTAGGAAATAAGGTTTCCCGAGTACTCAACAGAGGGTTAGAGGCTCGCCGAAAAATAGTGGGAGGCAAGTATTAAATTTGCAATTTCGTTTAGATACTTGCCAATACGCGTTCATTTAAATTTTTCGTCATTACCTAAATAAATATATTAGTTGGACTAATATTTAATCGTTGTTTTAATTAAACAGTTGGACTGTATTCAAACTACTTCAAGTTATAGTTGATTATATAATTGGATTATAATAATCAATATATTTGAATTTAAATAATCAAATTATAGTTGATTATATAGTTAGACTATAGTAATCATTATATTCAATAGTACCCGAAATCGTTGATTGGATAGTTGGACTATAGCAATCAAGATAACTGAAAGATTAGTATTTAAAACATAATCCTGGGAGAAAATGTTTTTAAACGGCTTCAATTTTCAGATTGGGAATAAAACCTCAGGATAGTCCTGGGAACTGAGGAGTTACTTTATTTGATAGAGAAACATCTCGGGCTTAAGTCCGGAGTTAAGCAAATAGTAGAACATGATCTTTGGAAGATTCATGTGATGATAACTTTAGTGCTCAATCCATTATGATTGCCGCAAACACTCCTTAATTTCTTTGTCAGAACTAAGAATTAGATTCTTATAGTATGATATTGAAATTGAAGGATCTTCATAGATCTATACTTAGATCTTAGAAGTATTAATTGCAATTGAAAACTCTTGGAGAGTTAATGGCTATGCTCAAGGATCCAAAGCCAGAGTTTGCAAAAGGGCAAGAAGCGCAAGATGCATTTTAATTCAACATCCCAGAAAGCCAAGGCTTGGCCGAAGGCTTCTAGATGTGAGTAAAAGGGGCAAAGGCAAAATCATCACAGTCTTCTGGGATGACAAAGGACATATCCCAAGATGTCTTCCTAAACTGTGGAAAACATGGTCACTGGATGCGTGACTACTGTATGGACAATGCAGACATGAAGGAATTGAAGAGGGGCAAGGCTCCGGCTTCAAGTATGTTTGTCATAAACATGTTCACTACTAGTTTCAAAATTGGATTTTTGATACTAGATGTGGTACACAGATATGTACTGATGTGCAGAATCTGCTGATGAGCAGGATACTGACTTCAGTTGAGATTTATCTGCGAATCGGAAACGGGACAAAGTCACTCTTTTAACTGTAGAATCCTAAGTTTAGGAACTACCTTTATGGTGTGTACTTAAATTAGGAAACTGTTATAATGTAACTAGTTTGACTAGAAACATTATCTCTATATCAGAGTATAATCCGTTGCGGATATACCTTTATATTCTAGAACACTAAAGTGTTTTATTTTATAAAGATGATATTGAGATAAACACATTAGATGTGAATAACAGTATTTATATTTTGAATATAAATGAATCTCAAACGTATGACATGACAAACAAATAGCTCAAACTGAATTAATCAGATGAGACTTATTTGTGGTATTGTTGACTGGGACACATTAAACAAGACTCGTATATCCACACTTTCGAAGAGTGGGTACTAGGACAGATTTGATTCTATTCAAATAAAGTCTACAAATCTAGTTTATTAGGCAAAGTGCCTAAAACACCTTTTACTTGGTAAAAGTACAAGTGCCACCGATCTGTTAGCCCTCGTTCATAGTGACGTAAGTGGGCCCATATCTAGCTAGGCTAGAGGTGGATATGAATACTTCGTAACCTTTACGGATGTGGCATCGCGTTATGGTTATGTGTTTCTTGTGAAACATAAATCGGAAACTTTTGATAAATTCAAAGAGTTTCGACACGAAGTAGACAGACAGATCGGCTAAAGTATTAAACCGTCACGGTTAGACCATGATGGAAAATACTTGAGCAATAAGTTTCTCAATTACTTGAAAGAGTATAGTATTCTTTCAATGAGGACACCTCCCGGAACACCTCAATTTGATGGTGTGTCCGAACTGAGAAACCGAACCATGTTAGACATCGTAAGGTTAATCATGAGTCGCTCTGAGCTATAATTTTCCTTCAAGGGATACGCATTAATCAGTGCAATACTTATTTTGAATAAGGTTCCATGAAAATCTATTTGACAGACTTCATATTAGATATGAACAGGAAAGAAACTGAGTTTTCTCATTCCTGAAGATTTGGATATGCTGGCCATATGTTTGGATGATACCAAACTAGAACCCAAATCGGATAAGTGCCTAATTGTAGGTTATCCTAGGGAAACCAAAATATAGTACTTATACAACTCACAAGAGAACAATTTAATTGTTGCTCTCCATGCGGTTTTCCTAAAAGGAATACCTATATGCAGTGGTAAGTGGGAGGAAAGTAAAACTTGATGAAAATCGGAGTAATATTGTTCCAGGCACCGATTCCTTAATGGAACACAAACAGTTCATCAGGGATGAAACTGTACCATAATCTTCGAATACACAAGAACCACGTAAGTCGGAGAGAGCCAGGAAACATCCTGGGAGGTATGGGTTTCTGATCTCACCTCGTAAAGATGTCAATCTTATTGAAGAATACGAACTGACTACGTATGAGGAAGTGATACAAGGTATTGACTCCCTATCATGGCAAAGTGCCATGAAGTCCGAAATGGATTCCATATATACCAACTAAGTTTGGATACTGGTTGATGTACTGGAAGGAATTGTGCCTATTGGTACTATATAAGTCTTCAAGGAAGACATACATGGATGGCAACATAAAACGTACTAAGCTAGGCTTGTAGCGTAAAAGGTATCGTTATCAACATTGTGTCGATTACGACGAAACCTTTTACTCGTTGCCATGGTTAAATCCATTTGGAAAATTCTTGCTAAACCTGCATGTTTCATTCAAAAAACATGGCAGCTGAACGTCAAAATTGTTTTCCTTAAACGGAAACCTTTTGGAGGATGTTTACAACATCCTGACAGTTTTTTCGTACCAAAACGAGCAAACAAGGTTTGCAAGTTAATTCGATCCATTCATGGATTGAAGCAAGCATTGCGTTCTTGGAACTATCATTTTGATGTAATCATAATGGTATATGATTTAATTCAAAACGAAAATAATTCTTGTGTATATAAGGAGGTTAGTGGGAGCGCACTGAAAGTGATTGTTTTACATAATGATGATATTTCATTTCTTGGAAATGACATTCCCATAATATAATCGGTGAAAGCTTGACTTTCATGAAAATTCTCTGCAGAATACTTGGGAGAAACAACCTTTATTCTAGGAATAAGGATCTACTGGGATAGATCGAAAAGTTGTTGACACTCTCCAAGAACTTGTACATTGAAATATATGTATGTGACCTGGTGTCTCATATGCTTTGAGCATATAGAGTCACAATCAGGCCAATCCAAGTGATAGTCACTGGATTGATGTTAAGAACATCCTTAAATATCTTAGAAGAACTAAGGATGCTTTCTTAAGCTATGGAGAAGGAGAACTTGAAGTGACTGGGTTCACTGTTGTAAGTTTCCTAACAGTAAAAAATGACTATAAGTCGTAATAAAGGTACTATTTAGTTTGAATAACGGAACAGTGAGCTGGAAATCTTCCAAGTAAGATACTGTTGCCGAATAAACAACAAAAGCGAAATATTGCTGCAACTGAGGCAGCAATAGAAGCCATTTGGATCTATAATAATACTAATTAGATTAGGTGTAGTTCTGTTAGCAGCTGAGCTAGGCTACAACACTGGCTAAAGAATTAATGGTCTCATCAACGATCCAAGTATATACTTCAACTATTCATCTGATTCGTTTGGATCATACATCGTGGCAATGTGATAATCAAATAAATCGCATCAGATGATAACCATAAAAATCCGCTGACGAAAGCAGTTTCTTAGCAGAAGTTTGAGCGACCAGTACATAGTTCAAGTGTAGGACACTTGAGTGATTGGCTATAGGCCAAGTGGGAGATTGTTGGACAATTATGACCCATAGCATCACTATTTGTACAGAACATTGTTGTTGTTATACAAATTAACTATGTGACAAAGGAAATTGCTCTTTTATCATTTCTAATTGGATTACCGGGATATATAAATGATAAAAGTCTTTATGATTAGTTCCGGATTAATAAGATATGAAACAGTATTAATCCACTAAGGTTTAATCATTTAAACATCCCTAGTCGGAGTATTATCGAGATTGGACATCGATAATGCGGAATAGACTAGTATTGCACTTGTGCGTGTTATGGGAGCATAACGACATAGTTCTCATATATTTGGGTATTGGATACTCATGCAAGTGTAATAGGAGGTTGTGTTTACCGATGGTACGGAAACAGCTTCGCTCTGGATAGACCCATCGTAATCCTATTGGTAGTATGACTGTGTGCCTATGGGAGTCCGAATCAGGGTAGGTGTATTTGGTCTTAACTTCAGACTTGCACCGCTAATACTTGCGACAATCAATATACTATAGTTTTGGTCATCCAGGGCTTTAACAGATTATGTGTACGCCTCTTCTGCGTATATTGAGAATCATAGTGTATTGGGTGTGATGTCAAGATGGAAGTATCACTTTAGTCACAGTGGAGATGATGATCACATATGATACAGAACTGGTGCTCTTATATGCTGCAGCTATTGGGATAATATGACTAGGTCATGCTTATCCGATTATAGAGACTAGTTACCAGAGATCCGATATGTGCTTCGTACGGGGCAGACACAATTCCAGCCCCAGGCCTAGCACGTGACATCCGATATTGGATCGCAATACGCAATACTACGTATACTACGCCTGATATAGATTATATATTCCTTTAAGAATATTTCTGGAGAATTGGGTAGGCACGGTGCTTTGCTAGAAGCCAACCATGTCTTGTAAATCGGTAAAAAAGTAGTACTAGGTACGTACGTGTTCGGATAGTCCGATGACCGGATTCACTGCCAACATATCCGGGGATCTCATGGGTCGCTTCCCGAAGATTCACCGATGACGTATGACTCACATATAATTAATCTAGAATTAATTATAAGAGAGAGAAAATTAATCTAGGATTTATTACGGAGATATTTTATTTGGGATAAAATATTATTTAAAGAGAGAGAATGATTAATTTGGAATTAATCGATAAAATAATATATATTCGATATATTAAACGAAATGGGAATTCGACGCAGAATTAAAATTAGATTTTAATTCGGGCGAACGAGTTAATTTAGAATTAATTCGCTAGCGACGTGAATAGTAATTTTGCTAGGCATAATTATTTAATTAAATTTGATTTAATTAGGTCGCAACGAAAAATTCGTTAATTCGGAATTAGCGAACCCGAGCCCGGGAGTGTTTGCGGGCCCACTCGCATTTCGAATCAAGTGGGGCCCACAAGTCACAGCACGCATCACATCATTAGTCATTCTTGTGATGTAAGTCACATCAACTTTGAGTGATGTGATGTAAGTCACTTTTGAGTGATGTGAATAGTTGAAAGGCTTTAATTGCCTTGTACCACTTTTTGGAAAGTGTAAGTTGTATTAGATTTTGGAAATCAAAACAACCAACTCATCTTCTTCTCTTCTCCCCCATTCGGTCTTGGAGCCATTTTTTTTCTCTCTTTTGCTTCTCTTTGCCAAGAACAATAATGATGAACAAGGAAATTTTGTGGCAAAATTTCCAAAGCTAGCACTAAAAAGAGTCATTCAAATGTGATAGGGAAACCCATTCATGAGCATTGATTCCATTCACAAAGCTTGGAGCTTGAAGATCAAACATGGAGCACAAAAAATGGGCATGGCCGAACCTAGGAGGAAAAACTTGAAATTTGTTTTATGTTCTTCGCATCGCAAAGCCGTTCATTGTAAGTATGATTCGACCATACTTCTTTATTGTATTCACGTTATTTTCATTGCTTGAATGATCCTGGGACTATAGTAGAAACCCAACAATCATGGCAACAGGTGAAAAGGTTTCATTGTAATTGACACCATGTCGTTGACGATACCCTTTCGCTACAAGCCTAGCTTTGTATGATTGTATATTGCCATCTATGTCCGTCTTCTTCTTGAAGACCCATTTATAACCAATCGGCTTTACGCCTTCTAGTGCATCAACCAGTGCCCAGACTTGGTTGGTATACATGGAATCCATTTCGGACTTCATGGTATCTTGCCATAAAGCGGAGTCGATACCTTGTATCGATTTCTCATACGTAGCCGGCTCATTATCCTCAATAAGATTAATATCTACGTGAGGTGAGATCAAAAACCCATACCTCTTAGGTTGTTTTCTGACTCTCTCCGACCTACGCAGTTCTTGTGTATTAGAAGATTGTGGTAGAATTTCATCCCTGATGAACTATTCGTGTTCCGTTAGGGAGTCGGTGCCAAGAAAAATATCACTACGATTTTCATCGAGTTCTACTTTCCTCCCACTTACCACTGCATTTAGGAATTCCTTTTCGAGGAAAACCACATGGAGAGCAACAAATACTTTGTTCTCTTGTGGGTTGTAGAAGTACTATCCTTTGGTTTCCATAGGATAACCTACAAATAGGCACTTATTCGATTTGGGTTCTAGTTTGGTTCCATCCAAACGTTTAACGTATGCCAAGCATCCCCAAATCTTCAGGAATGAGAAACCCGGTTTCTTTCCTGTCCATATTTCATATGGAGTCTGTTCAACAGACTTTGACAGAACCTTATTCAAAATAAGTATTGCACTGTTCAATGCATATCCCCAGAAGGAAATTGGTAGCTCAGTGCGACTCATCATAGACCTTACCATGTCTAACAAAGTTTGGTTTCTCCATTCAGACACACCGTTTAATTGAGGTGTTCCGGGAGGAGTCCAATGTGAAAGAAAACCATACTCTTTCAGGTAATCGAGAAACTCATTGCTCAAGTATACTCCACCACGGTCCGATCGTAATGTTTTAATACTTTTTCCGGTCTTTTTTCTACTTCGTGTCGAAATTCTTAGAATTTCTCAAAAGTTTCCGACTTGTGTCTCATAAGATACACATAACCGTAACGTGATGCATCATCCGTAAATGTTACGAAGTATTCAAATCCACCTCTAGCCTTGCTAGACATGGGCCCACATACGTCACTATGAATGAGGGCTAACAATACGGTGGCACGAACACCTTTACCGCTAAAAGGCGTTTTAGGCATTTTGCCTAATAAACAAGATTCGCAAACGTCATATGAATTAGGATCAAATCTGTCCAAGTATCCACTCTTCAAAAGTGTGGATATGCGAGTCTTGTTAATGTGTCTCAGACGACAATGCCACATATAAGTTTCATCTGTTTTACTCATTTTGAGCCTTTTGTTTGTCATATTATATGTTTGAGATTCATTTATATTCAAAATATAAAGACCATTATTTGCATCAACATTACATATCTCTAAATCATTTTTATAAACAAAATACCCAGTGTTTCGGAATACAAAAGTGTACCCGCATTGGGTCAAACAAGATATAGAGATAATATTTCTAGTGAAACTAGGTACATAATAAACATCTGATAATGAAAGTACATGCCCCGAGGGCAGTTCCAAAATATAAGTCCCTACAGCTAAAACAACGACTCTGGTCTCGTTTCCAACTCGTAGGTCAATCTCACCTGAGGCCAGTCTTCTGCTAATCCACAGATCCTGCACATCAATACATATATGAGTACCACATCCAGAATCAAAAATCCAATTTTTAAAACTAGAAGTAGACATGTTTATCTCAATAACAAACATACCTGAAGCCAGAGCCTTGCCCGCCTTCACTTCCTTCATGCGCGCCTTATACTCACGGCAGTCACGCTTCCAGTGACCCCGTTTGCCACACTGCAGGCAGACATCTTAGGATTTGTCCTTTTCCTTCCCAGAAGACTTTGATGATTTGACCTTGCCCT
The DNA here is from genome assembly GCA_019454045.1 of Zanthoxylum bungeanum. Classification (NCBI taxonomy): domain Eukaryota; kingdom Viridiplantae; phylum Streptophyta; class Magnoliopsida; order Sapindales; family Rutaceae; genus Zanthoxylum; species Zanthoxylum bungeanum. The sequence goes on from SKCR01007791.1 coordinate 212,640, forward strand.
TTCATTTCTTCTTCTTCACACCTTCGGAAGCCTTTGGCCAAGCCTTGGCTTTCTGAGATGTCGAAGCGAAGTGCGCCTCGCGCTTCTTGCCCTTCAAAAGAACTTTTTCTGCCTCATTCAGCATTGCCATCAACTCTCCAAGAGTCTTTTATTGGTTCATCATATTATAGTTCATAATGAACCCGCTCTAGCTGTCAGAAAGAGACTGTAAGATCAAATTATTGGGAAGCGGCCGCGAGTGCGCAGCGGAAAATTAAAAATTATGATGCCACTATCCCTTTGCCCAAGACCCATTTGTTTTTATTATTCTACAAGCCTAAACATGTTACTATATATTATAAGCATAAAAACTCATAAAACATGCAAATAACATAAACTTAAACATGCTAACTATCATAAGAACTCTGATTAAAAATAAAGAAAGAAAAAGACTTACTTGAACCGAACACTCATCCAGTCCTCCCTCCAATCTACAAGCTTTTCTCAAACTCAATAAGCTCTTCCACGTTCCAAAGAGCCACCCAAGTGTGTAGCCTCCAAAGGTGCACACATCAAAGCCAAAACTCAACGGCAAGACTACGCCATGAGTGCACAGGTATTTTGCCCTTGGTACTAGCCTAGGAAAATACCTCAAAACTTTTAACTTGAGATTCCTCTAGTCAATAAGACTTAAGTATCCCCAAAATCAATGGCTTACTTTTAAACTTTAGAGTTGCTCACTTATATAAACCCAAGATATGAAAGGTTTTGGTGTAAAAATTTGTAAAGAATTCTTTGGGTTTATATAGGTGCTCCAAAGACAACAAAATTAATTAAGAATCCGATGTGGGATAAATACTAATTAAATCTTAGCCATTGGATCTTAATATAGTGGTTTAATGAGATTATAAAACCCTAATAAGAGTTTGGGCCGAATTGAAATTTAAAACAAATAAAAAAAATAAAATAAAAAAAACACAGATTTATTTTTGCAATTCCCAAAGTGCCCCTATCGTCATTCACCAATCCCTAAGCAACTTTGGAATCTCATAAATGATCTGTTCAATAATTAAACACATTGAACCATTTATGAATAATTCCTACAACAATCATATATGTTGTTAAATTTGTACTGTGCACTGTTAACCATTGATTTCGACTTTGTTGTGTGTGACCTTTTGGGTTCCCCTCAAGTTGGACATGAAATGAATCGTGATAATTTAATCGAACATAAATTATCCTTCGATCATATGGTCATTCTATTTCAATGACCAATGTTGACATCTAGCAACATGCCAAGGTCCCCAAATGAGAAGGAAAGATATATACCCATTCTGTATGCGATTTACATATTATACGGTCCCTCGCCTCACTATAACCCCACCGTTTGACCTAGGGTATGGAAAATGTCTACCCATATAGTCAAAGGTATGATGTTGATAGTGTCATGAATCCTGCTAACCCAAGAATCTCACATGATTCTTCCACTGCGGCCACAGTCTCAAGCACTGATCACACATATCAACCCGTGAACTAGAATACTACTCTTATAAGAAAATATTATCCGAGAGAGTGCCGACTCTCTATTGTATCTTCACAAACTTCATGTGTTTCAAAAAATGACCCAATCATACCCTTATGACCAGATCTTTTGAACCAGAGAAGGAGAATGAAAAGTCATTTGATCCACACATAAGATTGTAAAGACTTCAAGTCTAAGGACTAGTCATACAATCGATACATGAAAGTTCTCACAGACACATGGAATAAACACTCCATGTGAAAATTTTCGGTGGTCAATTCGATGGACACGAGTAACTCATGCATCCATGTGATACATCAAGCGGACGGATCCCCGCTAGTAGCCTATGAGATCTGCTACCCCATTTAAGGGCGGATCATATCATCATGCTAGTCTCTCCGCTTTGTGAACGCCCAGATTATTCACAAAACTATGACTAGGAACGTTTGAGAGTAATGATTCTCATAAGGTGTGGAATCCATCATCTTATTGTTGGAAATTCTAATCCATGTCCCAAGATCAAAAGAGCAAACAAATATATATAAATGAATGAACAATATTGAAGTATGGCGGAATCATACTCACAAATATCGGAATGCGGATGCGTTGATGAAATAAAATTTTTTTCTCCTTTGTGCAGTGAAGATTTCGGCCAAGGTGAGTGGGGAAGCTCCAAGCTTTCTTTGATCCTTCCAAGCTCAAGAATTAGTTTCCCATAACACCTTTGTATGATCCTTGAAGGTGCTAGCCTTATATGTGATTTAATGTTCCAAACACACACACTTTCTTCAAGTTTTTGCAACAAAAACAGAAAAGGGAGAGGGCTGTGAAACTTCACAGTTTCGGTCAAGAGGTGAGAGAGAAGGATGATGATTTTTGATTTCAAAATCAATTTATATTTATGCCATAATATTTATTAAATTAATAATAAACTTATGACACAAATCATGCAATGGCTTAGAGTGTCAAACACTCAATTTCCATGCAAAACCATTGAGTGTATTGTACACTATCTCCATGCAATGCATTAGAATTAAATAATGCATAATATGACATGTGTCATGTGGGCCCCACACGTTTCCAAATGAAAGTGGGCCCACGTGCACTCACGCGTTCGGGTTCGATATTTCCGAAATACCGAACTTACGTCACGACGTTAATTAAATCGAATTTAAATAAATAATTGCGCCTAGCGAAATTATTATTTACGTCGCTAACGAATTAATTCTAAATTAACTCGTTTGCCAGAATTAAAATCTAATTTTAATTTCGCGTCGAAATCGAATTTCGATTATTATATCGAATATAATAATTTTACGATTAATTCCAAATTAATCGTTCTCTCTCTATGTATAGTACTTTATCCAAGATAAAGTCTCTCCGTAATTAATCCAAGATTAATCGAGTTTGAATCATACGTCATTGGTGAATCTTCGGGAAGCGACCCAAGAGATCTCTGGATATGTTGGCAGTAAATACGGCCGTCAGATTATCCGAACACGTACGTACCAAAACTACGTTTTTACCGATTTACAAGACAAGGTTAGCCTCTAGCAAAACGCCATGCCTACCCAATTCTCCAGAAATATTCTTATTGGAATATAAGATCTATAACAGGCGTAGTATACCGTAGTATAGTGTATACTGATCCAGTATCGGATGATCACATGTAAGGCCTGGGGCTGGAGATGTGTCTGCCCCGTACGATACATATATCGGACATCAAGCAACTAGTCTCTTTGAATCGGATAATACTGACCTTGTCATATTATCCCGATGGTTGCAACCATTATAGAGTACTAGTTCTGTATCCTGCGCGATCATCATCTCCATATGTCTGAAGTGATACTTCCGTCTTGACATCACACCCAATACACTACGATTCCCGATAAACCTAGAAGAGGTGTACACAGAACCTGTTAAAGCCCTGGACGACCAAAACTAAAGTCTACCGATTGTCGCAAGTACTAGCGATGCAAGTCTCAGGTTAAGACCATATGCACCTACCCTGAAGCGGACTCCCATAGACACGCAGACATACTACAAATGGGATTCCGCGGGGTCTATCCAGAGCGAAGCTGTTTTCCGTACCATCGGTAAAACACAACCTCCTACCGAACTTGCATAAGTATCCAATACTCAAATATATGAGAACTATACTGTTGTGCCCTCACAACACGCACAAGTGCAAGTACTAGTCTATTCCGCATTATCGATGTCCAATCTCGATAATACTACGACTAGGGATATTTAATGATTAAACTTTATGGATTGATACTGTCTCATATCATCTCAATCCGGAATTATCATAGGGACTTTTACCATTTATATATCAAAGTAAATAAATTACAAAACGGTTAAAAGGCAATTTCATTGCTACATAGTTAATTTTGTACAATAATACAATATTATTTACAAAATAGTGACGATATGGGTCATTATTGTCTAACAATCTCCCACATATAAGTTTCATCATTTGGATCACTCTTTTTAAGCCTTTTGTTTGTTAATTTATATGTAGGAGATTCATTTATATTCAAAATATAAAGACCATTATTTGCAACTGCAGTGCATATTTCTGCATCATTTTTATATAAATAACACCAGTGTTTCTAAATACAAAAGTGTACCCATTTCGGGTTAACAAAGATACAGATATAATATTCCTAGTCAAACTAGGTACATAATAACAATCATTTAGTTTAAGTACATGCCCCGAGGGCAGTTCTAATACAAAAGTGCCCACAGCCAAAACAACAACAGGAGTTCCGTTTCCAACTCGTAGATAGATCAATCTCCCCTGAAGCCAGAGTCCTGCTGTTCTGCAGATCCTGCACATCAGTACATATATGAGAACCACAACCAGAATCAAAAATCCAATTTTTAAAACTAGAAGTAGCCATGTTTATTTCAATAACAAACATACCAGAGGTCGGTGCCTTGCCCGCCTTGATCTCCCTTCTGATCGCCTTGTTCATGCGGCAGTCACGCTTCCAGTGACCTCTTTTGCCGCAGTTAAGGCATATGTCTTGTGACTTGTTCCTCGGCTTCCCAGAAGCCATCGGCATCTTGGCCTTGCCCTTGTTCTTACGCTTCTTCTTTTTCACCCCTCCAGTTGCCTTGGGCCCAGCCCTTGACGTCTGAGAGGTCGATGCAAAGTGCGCCTCGCGCTTGTTGCCTTTAAGAAGCTCTTTCTCTGACTCCTTAAGAATGGACAATAGCTCTCCAAGAGTATCGTCCGTATCCATCAACTTGTAGTTGATGATAATCTGCTTCCAAGTATCGGGAAGTGACTGTAAAAGCATGTCTACAGTCAGCTCAGCCTCCAAGACTATTCCCATCTTGGCCAGCTCATCAATGTCAGCTATCATTTGAGTCCTGTGGGCCTCAACTGAAGCGCCATCAGTCATACGGGAGCGAAAGAGTTTCTTCACCAACTCATACCTCTCCATCCGCTTATTAGTGCGGTGAAGATCCTTTAGTCTAGCCATCATATTATAAGGATCCAAGTCCCTATTCTGGCGACGAAAGTGTTGAGTCATGGAAGCAAGCATGATCGACTGAGTTGTATCACAATCATCGCTATGAGTTCTCCATAACTCCAGCTCAAGTGGCTCAGTGGGCCTCGGCCCGAGAGGTCTCTGTATGGTGTATAACAGCCTCTCTGCCCCAAGGACTATCCTCAGGTTCATTTCCCAGTCAGCAAAGTTCGTGCCTTAAATACATTATCACCCATGATTATGTCTCGGACATTTCCTTGTTTGCCATCTTAACTACGATAGTCCAACTATCTAGTTAACGATATATGGGTACAGTCAAACTGTTACAAGAAAAATAACATTTTATTAGTCCAACTAATGTTAAAATATTGACGAAATAAATTTGTAAGCGCGTAAAGCTAAGTATCTGAATGAAATTGCAAATTCAATACTAGCCTCCCACTATTTTCTACAAGTCTCTAACCCTCTGTCGAGTACTCGGGAAATCCAATTTCCTAGTGGGCTAGGATCCCGTTAAATAACACACAACCTTGACTTTGGCCAACAAGTTGTATGATATTTAACTAGGTAGATCTCGAAGATCAATTGGATCCCATCCAATTCCTAGATCCGGTAGGTGGACATCCAAGTCCGAAACATATATATAATACATATGTCAATGTATCCAATACATTTTCCTAACCATTTCCTCTGAATCAACTAAGTCTTGGCTTTGGCACAACAAACTTAATGATTCCAGTTAAGCGGGACCCATTGACATGGAAAGTTTCGTAATCAATGTCGATGGACAAGAAGTGATCTTGACTTTGGCCAACAAATCACAACTTGGACAAGACACCGATATGGAACAAAACTCTCATGATTCAAACACATCCTCAATTGACAAAGGTCTTGACTTTGGCCAACAAACCAATGCCAATTTCGGATCTTGAGAAAGAATCACTCAACGGAAGGAAAATCGCTTAATATTGTTTGAGGGATTTTCGTGTAATTGGCAACCAATTAATTTATCTTTGTTAGGTCTCATCATCATACACCCTTAAGCATGCTTCTAAAACATCATAAAGCGCGTAAAGTAAAGTAATAGCGATATACGGATGGATATGAACAACAACTTGTTCCTAGAACAAATCACTCCCTTTCCTCTCCCCGCTAGAACTATTCTACTCTTACCCAATTACATAATACAATAAGAGAAACCTCATTTACATTGAGGGGAATTAGGTGAGAAGAGAATACAAAGAGACAATAAGAGAAAGGCTGGACACGCAGGTCCAATTATAAATTCTAAATTTACAATAATTTCTAAAATTACCCTTCCCTTCTAATATCCATCCGATATACACTATTCATACATTACATCCACATTCATTCATTCAAGGCATGTTATACAACCAATCAAATCCAATTAATTAGTCTTTAATTAGGTGACAATACAATGTTCAAACAATTGTTTGCATTTGCGCGAGTCCAACTCAATTTGAGATAAATACTTATAGTATGAATTCACGAATTATATCGAACTACTCGTCAAATCCAATTTAAGTCGTATTCAATACTAATCCTTATATTTAATTCCAAATTAAATATTACACTTTTATTGTGCTTTTATGACTTAGATTCCAAATCTAATTCTATCGGGTCTCAAAGCCCAATCAACATCCAATGTCCGTTTAATTAAAGTCCGATGGGCTTTCAATTGATTTCATTAGGCTTGGGCCTTGGTCAATGTGGGTCAAACCCAATTTCCAAGCCCAATAAGGAATCACCCTCATTTGCCATAAAAATCAATATCAAGCCCATAAGGCCCAATTAAACATAAAAGCCCATTTATTACATTTGGACTTAATGGAGTGATTTAGGCCCATTTTTGGATCCAATCCAATTTGCCCAAACCTACTTGGTCCAACCAAGCCCATTATGTCCAAATATAATAGTTTTAGGCCAATTCAAATTAAGCCCAATTAATCAAATTTTAAAAATCCAAATTTTATAACTTAATTAATTAAAGTGTAATGTCATGATTAATCCTTTAAATCAATATTTCCAAAATATCAAATTAATCCATTAATCATATTTTTATCTTAAATACATGTCCAACATTATTTAATCAAAAAATCAAGTCCCTAATCTTCTTCCATGCATTCGGCCAAGGTGATGAAAAATTACCGATTTCGTTTTCAATCCAATCGAATCACAAATCGTCATTTTATGTTCGTTTAAAGTCATCCAATGATCTTATAAACAACAAATCATCATCTCCATGGTCTAGGTAGTATTCGGCCAAGCCTCTCCAAGAGGGGAAAAATTAATCCAATTTATTTTTCATGAAATTGATAATGTATAACATAATGTAACATACATTTAAGCATACTTAATCAATCAAAATCATCAAATCATGCTTCAATCAATTTTGCCCAAATATTACCCTAATATATTTTCATGCTCTTTAAGCTCAATGATACCATTGTTGGAAATTCTAATCCATGTCCCAAGATCAAAAGAGCAAACAAATATATATAATGAATGAACAATATTGAAGTATGGCGGAATCATACTCACAAAGATCGGAATGCGGATGCGTTGATGAAATAAATTTTTTCTCTTTGTGCAGTGAGGGATTTCGGCCAAGGTGAGTGGGGAAGCTCCAAGCTTTCTTTGATCCTTCCAAGCTCAAGAATTAGTTTCCCATAACACCTTTGTATGATCCCTTGAAGGTGCTAGCCTTATATGTGATTTAATGTTCCAAACACACACACTTTCTTCAAGTTTTTGCAACAAAAAAGAAAAGGGAGAGGGCTGTGTGAAACTTCACAGTTTCGGTCAAGAGGTGAGAGAGAGGATGGTGATTTTTGATTTCAAAATCAATTATATTTATGCCATAATATTTATTAAATTAATAATAAACTTATGACACAAATCATGCAATGGCTTAGAGTGTCAAACACTCAATTCCATGCAAAACCATTGAGTGCATTGTACACTATCACCATGCAATGCATTAGAATTAAATAATGCATAAAATGACATGTGTCATGTGGGCCCCACACGTTTCCAAATGAAAGTGGGCCCACGTGCACTCACGCGTTCGGGTTCGATATTTCCGAAATACCGAACTTACGTCGCGACGTTAATTAAATCGAATTTAAATAAATAATTGCGCCTAGCGAAATTATTATTTACGTCGCTAACGAATTAATTCTAAATTAACTCGTTTGCCCGAATTAAAATCTAATTTTAATTTCGCGTCGAAATCGAATTTCGATTATTATATCGAATATAATAATTTTACGATTAATTCCAAATTAATCGTCTCTCTCTATGTATAGTACTTTATCCAAGATAAAGTCTCTCCGTAATTAATCCAAGATTAATCGAGTTTGAATCATACGTCATTGGTGAATCTTCGGGAAGCGACCCAAGAGATCTCTGGATATGTTGGCAGTAAATACGGCCGTCAGATTATCCGAACACGTACGTACCAAGTACTACGTTTTTACCGATTTACAAGACAAGGTTAGCCTCTAGCAAAACGCCATGCCTACCCAATTCTCCAGAAATATTCTTATTGGAATATAAGATCTATAACAGGCGTAGTATACCGTAGTATAGTGTATACTGATCCAGTATCGGATGATCACATGTAAGGCCTGGGGCTGGAGATGTGTCTGCCCCGTACGATACATATATCGGACATCAAGCAACTAGTCTCTTTGAATCGGATAATCCTGACCTTGTCATATTATCCCGATGGTTGCAACCATTATAGAGTACTAGTTCTGTATCCTGCGCGATCATCATCTCCATATGTCTGAAGTGATACTTCCGTCTTGACATCACACCCAATACACTACGATTCCCGATAAACCTAGAAGAGGTGTACACATAACCTGTTAAAGCCCTGGACGACCAAAACTAAAGTCTACCGATTGTCGCAAGTACTAGCGATGCAAGTCTCAGGTTAAGACCATATGCACCTACCCTGAAGCGGACTCCCATAGACACGCAGACATACTACCAATGGGATTCCGCGAGGTCTATCCAGAGCAAAGCTGTTTTCCGTACCATCGGTAAAACACAACCTCCTACCGCACCTGCATAAGTATCCAATACTCAAATATATGAGAACTATGCTGTTTGCCCTCACAACACGCACAAGTGCAGTACTAGTCTATTCCGCATTATCGATGTCCAATCTCGTTAATACTACGACTAGGGATATTTAATGATTAAACCTTTATGGATTGATACTGTCTCATATCATCTCAATCCGGAATTAATCATAGGGACTTTTACCATTTTATATCAAAGTAAATAAATTACAAAACGGTAAAAGGCAATTTCATTACTACATAGTTAATTTTGTACAATAATACAATATCATTTACAAAATAGTGACGCTATGGGTCATTATTGTCTAACACTTATTACTCCAAGGGCTTTATTAAGTGTTTGATGATTCATATAATTTATGTACGACACGTATAATAAAGATTGCCATTTTATTAATTAATGAAAATATTGCAAATACATGTACATATAGCCATCCACAAGTTCGGTATAGGCCATATCCCTAACAATCTCCCACTTGCACTATAGCCAACTAGTATGAATCTAGACACCATACTATTGGGTGTGCCTATCATGCTTTTGTTGAGTCAGCCCTTTAGTTAGAGAATCTGCAAGATTATATTCTGTGGGTATTTTCTCTATAATAACTTCTTTTCTCTCAACAATCTCCCTGATGAGATGAAATCGCCTGATTACATGCTTGGATTTCTGGTGGGACCTTGGTTCATTTGATTGAGCAATGGCGCCCGTATTGTCACAGTATTTCGTGACACCATTCTTTATCGCGGGAAGCACTTCTAGCTCCGTGATGAACTTCTTTATCCAAACTGCTTCTTTAGCTGCCTCAGATGCTGCAATATACTCGGCTTCAGTGGTGGAGTCCACTGTAGTTGACTGCTTTGAGCTTTTCCAACTGACAGCTCCACCATTCATAGTAAACAGATATCCTGTTTGCGATATGTTGTCATCCCTATCGGTCTAAAAGCTCGCATACACTAACCAATGACTTTCATCTCATAACAATCTTCGTATGCCAAGAACACATCCTTAGTTCTTCTCAGATACTTGAGGATTTTTTTGACAGCTGCCCAGTGTTGCTTACCAAGATTTGCCTGATACCTGCTCGTTATGCTAAGAGTATAAGAGACATCAGGTCTTGTACATAGCATGGCATACATGATCGATCCTATTGCTAAAGCATAAGAGATCCTACTCATACGCTTTCTATCTGAATGAGTATGTGGACATTGCTCCTTAGATAATTTGATTCCATGACAAGTAGGTAAATTACCTCTTTTGGAATCTTCCATTTTGAATCTTTTCAAAACTTTATCTATGTACGTAGATTGAGAAAGTCCTAACAACCTCTTAGATCTATTACGGTAGATCTTAATGCCAAGGATGTAGGCTGCGTCTCCCAAATCTTTCATGGAGAAATTCTGAGATAACCATTGCTTGGTGGCTTGCATCATGGGAATATCATTCCCGATGATTAATATGTCATCGACATATAATACAAGAAATATAACAGCACTCCCACTACTTTTCCTGTAAACATAAGGCTCGTCTACATTTTTGATGAAGTCAAATTCTTTGATTGTCTCATTAAATCATATATTCCAACTTTTGGAGGCTTGCTTGAGTCCATAAATGGATCGTTTAAGCTTGCATACTTTATTATGATCATCCTTAGATGCAAACCCCTCAGGTTGTGTCATATAGAATTCCTCTACGAGGTTCTCATTAAGGAAAGCTATTTTGACATTCATCTGCCAAATCTCATAATCAAAGTGTGCAGCTAGTGCCAGTAAAATTCGAATGGACTTTATCATTGCAACATGCGAGAAGGTTTCGTCATAGTCAATTCCTTGGATTTGTCTATAACCTTTCGCCACCAACCTAGCCTTATAGGTTTGGATGTTGCCTTCTGCATCAGTTTTACGCTTGTAAATACACTTGCAGCCTATGGGTTTATCCTTTCAGGTTCATCCACCAAGTCCCAGACTTGATTATGATACATAAAGTCTATTTCAGATTTCATGGCCTCAAGCCACTTGACTGAATCAATATCACGTATTGCTTTGTCATAACTGGTGGGATCGTCATTATCAATGACCTGATCATGTTCCTTATCAATATGGAAACCATATCTTTCAGGCTCATATCTTTCCCTACCAGACCTTCTAAGTTCATAACCTTGTGGGTGTTCAGTCGCTGCCCTTTTGAGGGTCCTAGGGTTTAGTTCTATGTTAGTTTGTTCTTCTCATACCTCATCGAGGTCAAGTCTACTCCCACTATATTTCTTGAGAAGGAATTCATTCTCTAGAAATTTAGCATTCGTGAGACAAATATTCTTTGTTCATTTGGGACGTAGAACATGTATGCTCTTGAGTTCGAGGCATATCCTACAAACTTACATTTAACTGCCCTATCATCCAATTTGTTAGTTTGTGTGAGCTTAACATATGTGTCACATCCCCAAACTCTTAGATAACTAAGACTATGACATTTCCCAGACCATAACTCATATGGTGTTTGACTAACAGTCTTGGAAGGAACTTGGTTTAGTAGTAGTGTTGTAGTTTCTAAAGCAAGACCCCAAAATGAAAGAGGTAGATCCGTGTCTGGCATCATTGATTGGACCATATCTAATAATATCCGATTTCTCCCTTCGGAGACCCCATTATGCTGTGGAGTTCCCGGAGGAGTCCACTGGGAAACAATGCCATTTTCTCTCAAGTAATCTTGAAATACGTCGCTTAAGTATTCACCACCTCGGTCAGACCTTAGTGACTTAATACTTTTATTAAGCTGGTTTTCTACTTCAGCTTTGAAGTCTTTGAATTTCTCAAAGGCTTCAGATTTGTACCGCATAAGGTACATATACCCATATAGCGAGTGATCATCGATAAAGGTAATGAAGTAGGAGAATCCACCTCTAGCGGTGACTGAGTTCTAATGTCTCCACTGCACGCTGTCATTTACCTTTGAAGGGTAATTTGGTCATTTTACCAAGTAAACAAGACTCACAAGTTCCATAAGGTTCATATTTGAAGGATCTAAAATACCCATCCTTATGTAGCTTAGTTAATCTTGTTTCATTGATATGACCTAAGCGACTGTGCCATAGAAGTGATTCATTGAGATTATTCGAGTTAACGTTGTATATATTAGAGGTTGAATATTCTTTGTTAGTTTGTAGGACATAGATACCATTATTCAAAATACCATCTCTATATTTTATTTCATTGAAATAAATAGAACATTCATTACAACTTATTAGGCATGAAAAGCCTTTATTACATAAAGAAGAAATTGAAATGATGTTCTTTACTAGAGAAGGTACATAAACACAATCTTCTAAGTCTAAAACTAAAGCATTCTGCAAAACTAATGAATAAGTCCCCACGTACAATGGAACCAGTTTTGCTCCATTACCCATGCGTAAGTCAACCTCCTCATGACAGAGTCTCATACTGTTTCTCAGGCCCTGCACATTGTTACACAAGTGAGTCCCACAACCGGTGTCAAGCACCCAAGTAGAAGGTTCAGAGTTTTGAGAATATAGTTCAATCATATACAACATACCTGATGGATTGGGCTTCTTGGCCTCTTGGGGTTCCCTAGCTTCATTGGCTTTCAAGGATCTGTAGTCTTCTTCCAATGACCATTCTTTCCATAAAAGAAACATTTCCCCTTCCCCTTTTCTTCTCCACCTTACCATTGGGCTTTAGGTGATCTAGAGTCTTGGCCTTGCCCAATTTTTTCTTTGGGCCTCGTGGCTTCAGGTCCGTACCCATAAGCATGACAGAGGTTTTAAGCTCCGGTTTCAAGTCTTTCTCTGCTTGCTTTATCAGATTGTGCAATTCTGCTAAAGTAGCTTCTTTATTAGACGGATGAAACCGCATAATAAAGTTAGAGAAGTCTTTCGGTAAGGACTGAAGAATTAGATCGTGACCTATCTCATGATCCATGATGAACCCGAGGTTGGCCAATTTTTCAATGTGGCCAATCATCTTAAGCACATGTCCACTAATTCAAATTTAATTCCAAATTAAATAATTATACTTATTTAAGTGCCTTTTAGACTTAGATTATAAATCTAATCTTAATGGGTCTCAAAGGCCCAATTAATATCCAATACTATTTTAATTAAAGTCCAATGGGCTTTTAATTAATTCATAAGACATGGGCTTTGGAAATTATGGATCCAACCCAAGATGCCAAGGCCCAATAAGGAATCACCCTTTAGCCATAAAATCAATTTTGGCCAAATATGCCCAATTTAATTTTAAAAGGCCCAAAAGTTATATTTGGACTTTATGGAAATGGTTTTAGGCCCAATTTGGATCCAATCCAATTGTCATAAACCAAGCTTGGCACAACCAAGCCCATTAAGCCCAAATACAACAAAATTAGCCTAATCCAATTTTAAAGACTAATTTAATTAATATAACATTCCAAATTTCACATTAATTTTAATTAAAGAGTAATTGCAATAATTAATTAATTAATCCAATATTTCCAAAACATCAATTAAACTAATTAATCATGTTTTATCATCCAATTTATGTCCAACACAAATTGAAGCAAAACAACTCATTCCATGCTTCTTATGTGTTGGACAATTATGACCCATATCATCACTATTTATACAGAACATGGTGTTGTTGTACAAATAAACTATGTGACAAAGGAAATTTCTATTTTATTATTTGTAATTAGATTACCAAGATATATAAATGATAAAAGCCCATATGATTAGTACCAGATTAATAAGATATGAGATTGTATTAATCCATTAAGATTTAATCATTAAATATCCCTAGTCGAAGTATTATCGAGACTGGAAATCGATAATGCGGAATAGACTAGTATTGCACTTGTGCGCGTTGTGGGAGCATAACGGTATAGTTCTCATATATTTAAGTATTGGATACTTATGCAAGTGTGATAGGAGGTTGTGTTTACCGATTGTATGGGAACAGCTTCGCTCTGGATTGACCCCTCAGAATCCCATTGGTAGTATGACTATGTGTCTATGGGAATCCGAATCAGGGTAGGTGTATTTGGTCTTAACCTGATACTTGCATCGCTAATACTTGCGACAATCAGTATACTTTGGTTTTGGTCGTTCGGGGCTTTAACAGGTTATGTGTATGCCTCTTCTGGGTATATTGAGAATCATAGTGTATTGGGTGTGATGTCAAGATGGAAGTATCACTCCAGTCATATGGAGATGATGATCACGCAGGATACGGAACTCGTACTCTTATGTACTGCAGTCATCGGGATAATATGACTAGGTCATGATTATCCGATTATAGAGACTAGTTACCAGAGATCCGATATATGCTTCGTACGGGGCATACACAATTCCAGTCCTAGGCCTAGCATGTGATATCGATACTGGATCGTAATACGCAATACTACGTATACTACGCCTGACAAAGATTACATATTCCTTACAAGAATATTTCTGGAGAATTGGGTAGGCACGGTGCTTTGCTAGAAGCCAACCATGTCTTGTAAATCAGTAAAAACGTGGTACGGGGTACGCACGTATTCAGATAGTCCGATAACCAGATTTACTGCCAATATATCCAGGGATCTCATGGGTCGCTTCCCGAAGATTCACCGATGAAGTATGACTCGAACATAATTAATCTGGGATTTAATTAGAAGAGAGAGAAAATTAATCTAGGATTAATTACGGCGAGAATTTTATCTGGGATGAATTCAATTAGAATAGAGAGAACGATTAATTCAGAATTAATCGATTAAAATAATATATTCGATAAATTAAATGAAATTAGATTTTGTAACGGAATTAAAATTGGATTTTAATTCGGGCGAATGAATTAATTTAGAATTAATTCGCGAGCGACTTTAATAGTAATTTTGCTAGGCATAATTATTTAATTAAATTTGATTTAATTACGTCGCAACGGAAAATTCGTTAATTCAAAATTAACGAACCCGAGCCCGAAATGTGTTTGCGGCCCACTCGGATTTTGAATTCAAGTGGGGCCCACACAAGTCACATCACTTGTCACTTTAATTGCCTTTTTGGTGATGGAATTTGGTGAGTTGGTGATGACTTTCTAAACACTCCACTTGATTGACTAGAGTGACTTTTTACCAAATATGTTTTGGTATATCATTTTGATTTTTTGAAAATCAATAACAAGTTACACAATTCTTTTCTCTCTCTCTATCAAAATCGATTCTCTCCTTTCTCTTTTACTCTAATTGCCGAGAGTTACAAAGGAAGAACAAGGAAATTTTGTAGCAAAATTTCCAAAGCTAGCACTTGAAGGAGTCATTCAAAGGTGATAGGGAAACTACTCCCAGGAGTTTGGAATTCAAGAACAAGCTTGGAAGCTCAACATACAATTCAAAGGAGAGCTTGGAGCAACTTCAAAGGAAGAAAATTTTTGTTATCTCCTACATCCTCTTTGCCGATCAAAGTGAGTACTTTCCGCTATCTTACTTTTTTATTCACACATCTTATATGCTTAATTGATCCTAGGTTTTTCTTAGAGAACCCAACAATGGTATCAGAGCCTAAATTAAGCATGAAATGAATTAGGGTTCATAGACTTTAATTTGGGGCTTTTATGATTTATGCATGATTTCTTCAAATTGAGGTTTTGGTTGAGCTTGGATGATGTTAAATTAGATTTGTTCATCTTAGGAATTGAGAAATTGAATTGGATAAAATTTCCCCTAATTCTATATGCTTGGCCGAATGACATGGAACCCTTAGCTCATGGTGATTTTTTGATTTTAAGCCATTGGATGTGTTTAGAATGTTTGGATATATTGATTTGTTATTTAATTGGATTGAAATCAAAATCGGATATAAAAATCCCATGATTGCCGTGAGCCTTGAAGAGCATGTTGGATTGATTTTGCTTCGATTTGTGTTGGACATAAGTTGATTAATTAAAGCATGATTAATTAGTGTAATGGTGTTTTGGAAATATTAATTTAACTAATTAATTATGGCTAATACACTTTAATTAAATAATTGAGATATTTGGAATATTGTGATTAAATAAATTAGCCTTTAATTTTGAATTGGGCTAATGTTGTTGTATTTGGGCTTAATGGGCTTGGTTGGGCCAATTTTGGTTTAGGATAATTGGTTGGATCCAATTGGGCCTAAAACCATTTCCATAAAGTCTAAATATGATAATTGCGCCTTTAAAATTTTAATTGGGCCTAATGGGCCTAAATTGATTTTTGGCATATGGTGATTCCTTTATTGGGCCTTGGCACTTGGGTTTGACCCATATTGGCCAAAGCCCATGCCTTAATAAATTAATTAAAAGCCCATTGGACTTTAATTAAATTGACATTGGATGTTAATTGGGCTTTGAGACCCATTAAGATTAGATTTAGAATCTAAGTCGTAAAGGCACATTAATAAAGTGTAATTATTTAATTTGGAATTAAATAAGGAATTAGTATTGAATACAAATTAAATCGGATTTAAAACTGTAGATCGATATAATTCAAGAATTCGGACTTTGAGTACTTATTCTTAAACGAGTTTGACTCACGCAAATCAAGTTGTTTGAACATTGGATGGTCATTAATCAAAGATTAATTAATTGGATTAGATTGATTGATAACATGTTTTGTGTGAATACATGGATATATTGTATGAATAATGTATATCAGATGGATATTAGATGGGTGAGGGCAATTTTGGAAATTGTTGTAATAAATTTAGAATTTATTAAATTGGACCTGCGTGTCCAGCCTTTATCTCTCGATTCTTTGTAATTCTTGTAGGCACTGCATTTTTGCATATAAGTCCCTATGATGAGTCTCGTTTGGAGGCACTACCTTTTATGTCACGGAAGTCGCGGGAAACGGACGTCGGAAGGGGAAATTCAGAATAAGTACGTCATCAGATTCATTTCACATGTTCACTATTTTCGTTCGTGCTGCGTTCGTTACCACGTTCGAACGTCAAGCAGATTACGGGCGTTCGTGTAGCGTTCGAATAGGCGTTCGAATGGTGTCGGTAATTTTGGTTTTGCTGCTAGCCTCACACCCAAGCCCAATTAGCCCACCAAAGCCCATAAGACACATATTTAACACATGGTGAAATTAAAACAAATCTAAAAATCACATACCAAATTAAAATCAATCAACAAATATTATATACTAAATTAAAGAAATATTATGCCTAATTAAAATCAATCATAACCAATTAAAAATATTGACTTCCTAATCTAACAAATTAAATGCCTAATTAACACCAATCAAATATTCAACCTTCCTAATTCACCAAAATCTTGCCCCCCTCAAATCCCTTCCTTGTCAAGCAAGATTTAACCCTAGCCTTTGCCTATAAAAGGAACCCAATTCCAACCCTTGGGGACGGCTAGCTCATTCACAAAAAAAGAGAACCCTGAGGTTACTTTTTCTATTTATTGTCATTCGTTTTTTTATTGTTTTATTCGCATGAGAGTCGTTTGTGAATACATGTTGTGGCTTTGAATAAAATGGAAAATGTGTCGCCTCTTGTGGTATATAGGATGGAAACCCGGACATAAATTTCATAGCCGATTCCGAATGGACGGTAGTATGATCTGTACTCGGGATACAACTCCACGTACCACTTGAGTAAACGACGTATATTTCTCTTTATGTTGTTTTGATTTGTTATCATTCGTTACTTGACTTCCGCATATTATTTGTTTACATGCATGATGTGATCGAGCGCATGGGCTTAGCAAGTTGGATTAAAGGTCCCCTATTTTGAGGGGTTAAAATCCTTTACCACGATGCTTTACCGCGCCGGTTGATGTATATTCGGTTGAATGAGAATGAGTTCAATCGGGTATGTGAAGTCCTACATTACATTTGTGTATAAGTATGTGTTTTGTTGCATCAGGTCTGGTTGCGTTCGAACGCGTTCTTGAATGCTATATGAACGCGAACCTTCTGTTTCTCGTTCGAACGCATTTTACAAACGCTACTCGAATGCGTATGCATTTGTTTCATCAGGTCCGGCTCCGTTCAAACGCGTTATTGAACGCCATACGAACGCGAACCTTCTGTTTCCCATTCGAACACATTTTGCAAACGCTACTCGAATGCCCATACATTTGTTTCATCAGGTCCGGTCCTGTTCGAACGCGTCCTCAAATGCTCTACGAACGCGAACTTTCTGTTTACCGTTCGATTGCATTTACGAACGCTACACGAACGCGAATACACTGAACTGAGTCATTTTCATCACACGACATGCATAATCGTTTCTTAGGGGATTTCTCTTATATCATGCAATCAATCATATTATTTGTATCCCTGCGTTTATCTGTTTGATGTGTTCATGAGATGGTATTCAAGCATGATTCAACCTATTTAATTGTTCATTTTCAAGCATGATTAGTCATTTACTTTGCGTTTGGAATTTGCATTATGTTTAGGTTGTTCTTTGTTTTCCGCATTATATAATCGAAGCATGTTCATGAGATTTCCAATGTGAGATTGTATGTCTTCCGTATGTCAATATATCTTTATGCATGAATTCAGACATAGATTATATACAAATAGGTTGTGTGCAAACATGAAAAATGTGTTATATGTAAACTTAGATATTAGCTTTGTACCTATGCATGCAAACTTATTTGTAAATTATCCTTGGAAATATGTTGATTAGGCTTGGTAAGATTATTGCACAAATCATTTTATTACAAGTGGCATAAGTAAGGGACCATTCCGAACCCAACGGTTTGAGGTCTTCCCTTGCGAGGGGTGAGTGCGGCCTTAAATCTTTGTCCCGGTTAACACCGGGTGGCGACTCTATTATTCTCCGGCTTAGTCCCCCGTGGGCTACTCCTTACTCCCAACCAGGCCGCGAGCCCGGGACATCATGCGTCGTCCAGTTCCTGTGTCCCACAGTCTGGCGACTCCACTAGGGATAGAGAATCGGCCCCGGAATGATGTATTGTAATACTATGATTTGTGCTTTAATTAACTGTGTCTACTGTGAGTTAAAAGTGGTTTAATCAAAGGCATATTGTTTAGGCTGGGTAATGGTTTGGTGTCTTCCTTCACTCACTACCTTTCTAGAAGGAAAAGCTGTGAAGGCACATAGATAATCATCTACTTGTAGCCTATTGTGACAGACTAATCTGGAGGACTCGTTGTTTATTCCTGACACCAAGCGATAAGAGCCTAAGAGGTTTGGGTATTTAAGTGAGCCTCGCTCCACCCTCCCTCTGGGGAATCTACAACGGGAAGTCCATTTGACAGTCAGTCACACACCATAGCTCGTTGGCACGTACCTTATTGTATAAAAAAGGGTGCGCTCACTTGGTCACTCGAACCCTTGAGTGGGGAGACCTAGTTGTGGGCCATCCTTCGCTGGTGAGAGCCTTTGTCTACACCCTTGCGAACCCACACGTAGACCGGTGTTGTATGACCTATAGCAACTATTTCCTTGTATTTGTGGGTCATCCTCATTTGGATGCAGTTGGACTTCTTGTCAGAAATGCGAACTTGTTGGGCCATTTAAACTGGGACGAGTTCGTATCCTATGACAATTGGGCCAAAAGCTTCTGAAATGTCGATGGGCCACTCTATAGAAATTATTATTTTATGTTTGCATTACCTTTCTTTTATGCTTGTGTTTGGGAACATCGTCGTTTGGATCCATTTGGGCCATTTGTCATGGGATGTGGGCTTTTTGGGCCATTTAAACTGGGATAAGAACGTATGTTATGACGATTGGGCCAAAGGCTTCTAAATATTGATAGGCCATTTTGTGCTTGTGTTCGGAACATTATCATTTGGATACGGTTGGACTTATTGCCATGAGATGTGAACTTGTTGGGCCATTTAAACTGGGATGAGTTCACTCCTATGACAGTTAGCCCAAAAGCTTCTAAAATGATGATGAGCCGATTTATGTGAAAATTTTAATAAGTTGATATATTCCTTGTATCACATGCATTTCATTCATTTCATGTATACACGCATCATGTTAATCCTTGTGTCTAAAAGCCATTATAGATTCCCGTTGGGTTAGGGAAGAGGGAAGACTCACCAAAAGACCGGTAACAGATATGAGTACATCCGATAACGAGGTATCCTGGATAGATCAGTTGGAAAATGGTTTCGCTAAGATTACCGAACAGTAGCAAGCCTTGACTACCGCCATGGCAAATATGGTTGTACCCTGTGCTGGGGGAAATTCTGAGAATATGAGGCATGAGGAGCCTCCGAATGGGTTGGGGGGATGATATCCCCACTTTTGATGATGACATGGCAGAGTATGCAACAGGCAGAGTGATTGGGTCTCAGGCAGAATTTCAGAAGCTTCGGGATCAGGTTGAAACGGTTACCCGCAAAATGAGGGGTAAACATGAAGAGTTATTAGATTATGAGGCAATGAACTTCGGAGAACAGCTGCCAAATCTGTTTAAAATGCCCGACATGGCCAAGTTTAATGGGAATGGAGACCCAAGAGTCCATCTGCAGCAATATGTCTCAGTCATGAGTTTAGTGGGCCTATCACAGCGCCAAGTCCAAAAGATGTTTGGGATGTCACTTGAGGGGGCACCTGTGGTTTGGTATGATAGCCTTGAGAAGAAGGTTAAGGAAGATAGGAGGGAAAGCTGATGCTTTTCTGAAGCAGTATGTTACAAACTTAGAAATTGACTTGTCACTCCGAGATTTGGAGAACACTAAGCAGAAGCCGGAAGAAAGCTTCAAGGAGTATGTAGACCGCTGGAGAAGCCAGCTTCTGAAAATGCAGACTCGGCCCTTTGATAAAGACCATATTAAAATGATTATAAAGGGCACCAAGCCCTCCATTTATGGCAAGTTGAGGAGGATGACCTCCATGATTGCAGATTTTTGACAGTTGAGGGAAACTGTCATGGATATAGAAGAAGAAGAAACTGAGAATATAAAGTATATGGCCAGAATAAGAGGAATTTTGGGGGGCATTCTGAGACCAAGCCCGCTGCTGCCGAAGTCGCTGCCATCAGAAACAGGCAATTCTTCAACCTTGGTAGACCTTTGTCGAAGGTATTTGAAAAGTTACAGGGACAAGGACTCTTGAAACCCTTAGAAGGAAAACCACTTCCACACCCCCCACCGCCACACATAAATGTGGACCTTTATTGTCACTTCCACCAGCTACATGGCCATGACACCGACAACTGCACCTGCCTCAGGCATGAAATTCAAGATCTCATAGATTCCCATAAAATACCCAACCCAAAAAAAGAACAGCCTAGCACACACACCAACCCTCTACCAAACTACCACTCTGTTCCACCACACACCTACATGATCAACTCTGGATTGCCCGAAACTTTTGTCCTCCCAACCCTCAACCACCAAGCTTCTTACATGGATGACAGTGAAGAACCATAGGCCAAGGAAGAAGGCAGTGCTGCGGATGATGGAGATGTTCCTCCTAGTCTATTTGATCCAGTGTTTTTAAAGACATTGATTTTATTACTTGTTCGAACTCGTTTTCTCAACGATAATA